>CM067312.1:49829468-50092330 GCA_034231615.1 Meghimatium bilineatum | reverse complement strand
TACAAGAGAATATGCAGTCACCTTCAACTGTGCTCGCGGGATAGAATATGCAATGAACATACACGATTTTGTCAGAGAATGTATTGTTCCGTTTCCTACAGCATTATTAGGAACAAATAATTTGATTTTCTAGAATTTGCAAAAGTTGCCCACGCAATTGTCTGTTGGTTAAACGAATTACAGAGTTTCTGTGCATCAACGGTTCTCAACCTTTTTCCGTCCTTGTCACCTTTCAGGAATAATTAGTTTCCGTTGCACCCTAGGGAGATAAATACGCTTTTAAACTTTCTTAAAGTGTTATTGTTTCTTGTCATATTATATGCAGTTTGGGAAGTTATAATGAGAATAGGAATGGATAAAAGTACTTTAAATGACATGAGAAAAAATATTGACATCTAAACAACAAACCAGCTAAAAATGAGAACAAAGAGGCTCTAACAAAACTTCGTATGAGAACAAAAAATAACTATTAAAAGAAATAAATATTAAACAAATAAAGTATTCTGGACATATTAAAAGACATGACACCTTGTTGACAACCTTACTTGATGATAAAATCGATGGGATGCGAACAAGAAGTAGGTAGAGATCAGGGCCGGTCTTAGGCCATTGCAACCTAAGCGGCCGCAGTGGGCCCCGCACTTCATAGGCCCATAAATTCATATTAGAATTTATTTTATTATCCTCTTCCCTACCCAGACTGGGCCCCGCGAAATCCGTTTCGCATTGGGCCCCCTCAATTGTTAGGGCCGGCCCTGGTAGAGATACATTTGGAAGAGAAACATCACGAGATGGACAGGTTACAGTCTAACAGTGCACCATCAAGGCTATAGAAAGGGTGTAGTAGGTCTATTGATAACAACCTTCGCTGCGGAGAAAGCAACTTACTGAATGAATGAATACAGTTTGAATATTCAGGTTGCAACCTTTCTGTTGTGCCCTGAACACTAATTAACATATATGTGGAGACCCTTTCAACTACGTAAAACATGAAGAGAGTTTAAATTTTAAACTCAACCACATAAAACATGAAGTGAATTAAAATTCTAAACTCAACCACATTAAACATGAAATGAGCTAAACTTCGAAACTCAACCACATAAAACATGAAGAGAGTTTAAATTCTAAACTCAACCACATAAACATGAAGTGAGTTAAAATTCTAAACTCAACCACATAAAACATGAAATGAGTTAAAATTCTAAACTCAACCACATAAAACATGGAGTTAAAATTCGAAACTCAACCACATAAAACATGAAATGAGTTAAAATTCGAAAATCAACCACATAAAACATGGAGTTAAAATTCGAAACTCAACCACATAAAACATGGAGTTAAAATTCTAAACTCAACATCTTGATTTTATAATTTAAGTTATCTTGATTGTGTCAGTTAATTTATCTTAAATGCATCAGTTATAATATCTAGATTTTGCAAGTTATCTTGATTTTTGTCAATTATCATATATAAACATTTTCTCAGTTAATTTATCTTTATTATCCCAGTTAATTTACTTTGACTATCTCAGTTCATCATCATCAGGTGCCATGCCGGTTCGCGTAGGCGATCATGGCTTTCACAGCTCTCTATCTCCAACATTATGTATAAAGATCATTTTTGTTTCCCTTCCGTGCCAGGTTGTCAAACTGTCGTATATTTCTCACGTTGCCTTCAATCGTGCCTGTTGTGACTATGTTCTCCAAACCTCCTTGTCTCATGAAGTGGCCAAAAAAACGAAAATTGTCTTGTTCTTATATTATTGATTAAGGTCTGTTTCGCATTTGACCATTTGAACACTTCCACATTAGTTTTTTTCTGGCGGTCCATGTAAACAGATCACACTTCTGTAGAATCACATCTATATTGCCTCTAATTTCCCACTATCCAGTTTGTTTATTGTCCAAGACTCGCATCCATATGTTAGTATATGAGTTATCAGGGCCGGCCCTAACAATTTGTGGGGCCTAATGCGAAATAGATTGCGCTGGGCCCAGTCTGGGTAGGGAAGAGGATAATAAAATAAATGCTAATATGAATTTATGGGCCTATGAAGTGCGGGGCCCAATGCGGCCGCATAGGTTGCAATGGCCTAAGACCGGCCATGTGAGTTATATAGCACTGCAGAACTCTCTTTCTCACCTCTAATGACAAGGTCATATTACACAATATACTTTCATTGATAAAATATATCTCAGTTAACGTGTCTTGATCTTCTCAGCTTTCTTATCTATATTTTTATTAGTTAACATATCTAGATTTTCTCACTTAACATATCTAGATTTTCTCACTTAACATATCTAGATTTCTCAGTTAACATATCTTGATATTCTCAGTAAACTTATCTTGATGTTCCTAGTAAACGGATCTTGATGTTCTCAGTAAACTTATCTTGATATTCTCAGTAAACTTATCTTGATGTTCTCAGTAAAACCTATACATGATGTTCCTAGTAAACTGATCTTCGATGTTCTCAGTAAACCTTATCTTGATATTCTCATTAAACCTATCTTGATGTTCCTAGTAAACGGATCTTGATGTTCTCAGTAAACTTATCTTGATGTTCTCAGTAAAAATATCTTAACAGTATATGTTTCTTATACTAGTACCTTCTTACTGTAAAATCAATGGGAGAAAAACATAACCAGTCTCAGGAGACCAGAGATAATCCCGTATAATGGAGACCGGATAGTGCACTCAAGATAAATGTTGTTGCCTTGTTCTTAGTTTTTCCCTATCATTTGTTTCGACTGTGTTGCCTTTTAATATTTATGTATTTGATTTCCTGGCGGTTCGTTGTGCGCGTTGTTATGTTTCGAGAAATCGCGCAAATCTATGGTGTTTCCATCAATTTTATCGATCTCCGGGTGGTGAAGTCAAATAATTTGCATTGTGGTCATTAGTAGACGGGTTCGACACCAGGCAGAGAAATCAGGTTTACACGTGTATCTATTTGTAGTTTTACTGAATTAAACTTGAACAACGAAAAGTTACGTGGTCTGAAAGCTAATCGCTAGAGATTGCGTGCTGTTCTGTTGAGAGGGGCAAAGTAACTTTGGGGGAAAAACACTATTCACCGCGGAATACGGATGTGTCGGACCATTGACAAACAAAAACGGCGACACATCGCATTTCCATTCTCTGAATTACATCCTGCTTGAAAACTAAATTTAAATGGGATTTATAGTAATCCCGTTGTCCTGCTACAAGAGAGATCCAGAGGGAATTTGAGAATGAATGCTGAAAACCACTATTCTAAGTTTTCTTTACTTTTCATATGAATTTTCTTTTAATGAATCCAGAATGGCCAACTCTATCACTACATAATGTTCGTATAACTTTGGAAATAGCTTTTTTTTAAAACAAGAAAAACAGAAGTAAAGTCTATGGATGCAGAGAATTCAATACAATCAACATAAAAATACATGGTCAACTGCTGAAACAAGTGCAGGAATTTAAATATCTTGAGAGCATTTTTCTGACAACGGAAGAATGGACAGAATGATCGAGACAGGAATTCGAAAAGACAACTTCGTAAGTTATGAACTTACACCAATCTTGAAACACAAATCTATTCACATAGAAATGAAGTCTAATAATAAATTTAATCTTCATACCAACATTGTGTTATCAATATCACACATGGATACTAACTAATTCACATAGAAATAATGTCTAATAATAAATTTAATCTTCATACCAACATTGTGTTATCAATATCAAACATGGATACTAACTAAAGAACAGAAGATAATGCTTGCAGCGTGTGAAATGAAATGTCTAAGAAAACAGCGACGGTACAAGAAGAGATCATGTGAGGAATGACGATATACAAAAACTGCTTGGAACAACATCAGTGGTCAAATATATTTAAAAAAACAGAGACTGAAATGGTTCGGCTACTTAGTGAAACTGAATCTTTATTGTCCAGCGGAAAGAGCATACAACATGATAATGGAAATAGCAAGAGACAGAGGAAGAACAAGAAGAAGGTGGATTGAAGGAGTTACCAACATTCTGAGACGTCACAATACTGTATATCAAGCGACCAAACGTGACATAGCCAGAAAACAGACCCAATGTGAGATTGTGTGGGAACCCCATGCTTTCCATTATGTTCCACAGTATCTAGTATTTTACAGTCAATTGGTAACACACCTACCTATTTTTGTATTTCTTGACATTTTGCCCTGTGTTACCCCAGCCACCTACTTCCTGTTTAGGGTTGTTACCCTACACTGGTTGATTTATCCCTCAATTGCATTTGAGTAGTCTAGGAAACAAGTGTATATATATATATATATATATATATATATATATATATATATATATATTATATATATATATATATATATATATATATATATATATATATATATATATATATATATATATATATATATATAATCTTCTTGAATTCTCTAGAAATCAATGGTAGGCATATATATATATATAGTATATAATATTGTTGAATTATCTATCTCACATTAACAATTATATTTATATTAATTTTAAATTGAAGGTGGAATATTCGATCATCGATCAATTCAAGCAATGACTGCCTTCCGCACCAGGTACACATGTTCAACAGAGCTTACGGCCATACCTACAGATATAAGTTACAGAATGAGACATCTGTTGTTGACATCACTAACAGTTTCGCCGTCCAGCAACGCACGTAAGATTTCACTTTATTTTTCTGTTGTGACGTTTACAATATAAATTGATAAAATTTCTATTTCAGAGCCATCCAATTTTTTGCATTTCACATTCAGGATGTAGCCATCAAATTGTTACAATTTCCCATTCAGGATGTAGCCATCAAATTGTTACAATTTCCCATTCAGGATGTAGCAATCCAAAATGGTGGCGTTTCCCATTCAGGTCATAGTCTTCAACTCAGCAGTTTTTGAATGCGCAATTTCTTTTACGCAGAATAAATGCGTAAAGTAATTTTCCATTGCTTTCTGAACGGGCGGAATGTCTGAACTATCAATGCTGTCCGATTATAATTATGTGCTAAATAAGGCTTTTTTGTCAAAACATCGGAATAAGTTTGTTCTTTTGTTTGTGCAATGTGAAATTATTGCACTTACGATTTTATTTTTATTGTTTCTTATCAGTAAATAATAAAATAATCTTTCCTTTATGACATTAGTGAGCCTTCATTGATTTAGTGGAAGGTACTAATCAATTAATTAGTAGTAATGATAATAATTGAAATAAGATCACAGATGAAAACTCTATGGCAAAGGTAAATAGAAAAAAACTATGTTTTTGTCTATTGTCTTTCTCCTGGTTTAGTATCCACTCTTGCCGTTAATCGTAGGGATGATTGGAACTTTAGCTTTCGTTCCAAATCCAGATGTGTGGCCTCGGCTGTGCTATGACCGTGTTTGTTCAGGATGTCCCTGACGTTTTCTATCCATCTTTTCCGTGGTCTTCCTCTGGCTTTGTACCCTGATCTCATTTGGTTATATGCATGTAAGGGGAACTTGTGATGCATTCTCATAATGTGGTCAAAACCACTAAAAAACTAGTGGTTTTTTTTATCGTTTTTAGCGGTCACCTTTATCGATTAAGGATCTCATACACAGATGAATGTCCATGTGGATCCGGAACCCAGACTCCAGAACACATACTTCAGGGCTGCCCAACATACAAAGAGAGCAGACACAGCAGACCTGGCCAGAGGATACAGACTTGAGGCAAAAGCTATGGGCCAGCCGCTCTGACCTGGAGAAGACAGTGGACTTCGTCTTGACGACAGGTCTGACGGTATAGCATGACCACATGCTGAACGCAGAAGAAGACCTGAACATGATACTAAAAGAGGCTGGACAGCTTGCACAGAATCGAGAAGCTTACAGAATGGAAGTGAGGACAACGTTCTGTAAAGGATGCTTCACCTAGATAATAATTAGAAACTTATCATGTAAAGTATATTTCTCAGCAACTATTGCTCAAACTTATAATGTAATAGGGCCTACAAATTCCTCAGAAACTATTGCTCAAACTGACTCCACTTACAACATAACCAGTGCAACGTGTACGAAACAACTTACGCTGACATAGACATTCGACCCACTTCACGCCATTTGGGATTCTCAGACTATCTGTAAACCCTCTGAGATATAAATCAGTGTTTCCACTATTAGTTCTGCGTAACTCAAAACAGGACACGCATTAAATACTTCTCTGTCTAAGCGATTAAAAAAAACCAACAGTTCGATGTTACTCCTGTCAACAAACAGTAAAGTCATGTCTAATCCTGCAGTAAATGGGAGAAAAACCTGGAAGTTCCAATTAGTTGAAAGACAACGATAGTGTGAATGAAATCGATGTCTAAAAATTAAAGAAATATATAAAAAAATTAATAAATAAAAAAAGGTATGAGGTTTCTAATACTGGGTAATGAAGACATTAACAATTGAATATTTAGAAGCAAATAATGTCCATTAGGTTGTGGTTGTTCGAAGAGGGAGCAAATAATAGCGACAAAATTACCTGTCATGTACATCGTAAGAGGTGACTAAGGAGTTGGGAAGAGGTACATTTGACTGGTTCATCCCATGAAGGGCTAAAGTGACCCAGATGCCATGCTAAAGTCGGATGTGTTAGTCCGAAAGTAGTAGATATCACAGAAAATCTGTACACCAAGACACAAAACATTCCGTTCTCTAAACTAAATCCTGCTAACTTTGGAAAGTTTTGAGAATGACCGCAGAACAAAAAGAATCGAACATAAACAGCAGAAGTTACATGTGAAACAGAAATCCTAAGAATTTTGTCAAAAACAGTGAAATTAACTTCAGTGAAAAATCTTTGGCAAGGCACCAGAAACAAAATTACGTTCATTGTAAC
The DNA here is from genome assembly GCA_034231615.1 of Meghimatium bilineatum. Taxonomy (NCBI): domain Eukaryota; kingdom Metazoa; phylum Mollusca; class Gastropoda; order Stylommatophora; family Philomycidae; genus Meghimatium; species Meghimatium bilineatum. The sequence goes on along the minus strand of CM067312.1, from coordinate 50,085,466 downwards.
TGAAACTATATGGTATATTCCAAATATCATCCTTCCTCTGTCAGATCTATTCACCTTTCTACAGTGATGCTACACCTAACATTCCCAGCCATCTACACTGATGCTACACCTAACATTCCCATCAATCTACACCGATGCTACACCTAACATTGCCATCCATCTACACTTATGCTACACCTAACATTGCCATCCATCAAGAAGTCTATTACAAAAGGACACATGTACAATGTCCGCTAGTGTTCATCTCCTCGTCATCCATGGTTATCATTTGATTTATCTGTCTGTCTTCTTTTAAAACACAAATGCTGTTAGATGTTGGTAGAAAACTGAAGTCTTCTGTCTTTAGTCATCTATGTTGCGCTTGCCGTGGTTAGGCTGTGGTTTTTTTTGGACAATTTCTCTGATTGAATCTTCCCAACTTTTTCATGGTCTTCCTCTTGTTTTGTAGTCGTTCTTTATGATATCATTTGATGGAAGACAAAAGTAAGAAATTGAAACAAGGCTGATGATATTTTGTCACAGGTCACAGAACGTTTCTTATTCGTCTACTGTGATATGCCTGGACAGTAGAATATGACTTTTATTTAACCTAAACAAAAAGTCAATTTTGCTTTTGCCAACACACGTATATATATATATATATATATATATATATATATATTATATAGTATATATATATATATAATATATATATATATATATATATATATATATATATATATATATAATATATATATATATATGGTAGCTTATCATATCCAGGATGTAGCCACCAACCCAACATTTTGTGGCTGTAGTGATCTTCGAAGCACGATAAATACGTCCAATAGTTTGTCATTGCTTTCTGAACAGTTTGCATAAACAATCGCCTGTGGCGGGAGTCGAACCCTGCGATCTTGACTGTCACAGACCTTTCTGTACCACCTCGCCACACATCCGTACATATATATATATAATCAAAGTCAATCAGCACACGCACGAAAATGCGCTTATTTAATTCCTGCATTATTCCGGTGCTATCATATGGATGTGAGAACTGGAAAAGCTCTTTATCTTCAGAAAGGAATTACTGAGTTTCGAGAACAAATGTCTTCGTAGGATAACTAACACCCATTGAGTGAATTCAAATCAAATGATAAAATCAGAGAAGAGACACATCAAAATTTCATCACAGATGTTATCAGAAAACGCCGTTGGTCATACATCGGGCATGTCCTACGCGCAGACACCAACAGAATACACCACCAATCTCTTGAATGTAGACCTACAGGCAAAAGACCAATAGAAACACTCAGAAGAACAATACTTCATCATCATCATCAATAAGTGCCGTCTCCGCAACGAAGGTTGACTGCAACGTATCTCTAACATCTCTCCTGTCTCTTGTCTTGGTGGTGCATTCTGCTAGACTGCAACCTGTCCATCGTGTGATTTTACTCTCCCACTTGTATCTCTGCCTACCTCTTTCTCGCTTCCCTTTCACTTTACCCTCAAGTAAGGTCTTCAATAGGGTGTCATGTCTTTTAATGTGTCCAAAGTATTTTTATTTGGCCTGATATTTTCATTTCTCTTAGCAAGTTTTTTCTTCATATTAAGTGCCTTTAGCACCTCTTTATTTGTTTTCTTCTCTTTCCATGATGTTCTCCCTATTCTTCTATATACCCACATCTCAAAGGCTTCAATTTTGTCATCTAATTGTTTATTTAGTGTCCATGTTTCTGAGCCATACATTAATATGGAATAGATGTAGCATTTTATAATTCTCATTTTATTTAGAGAAAGTAAAACAACCAATATTCATACTATTCACGAACTGCACAGAATAGCTTTGAACAGACAGAATTAGAGAGATCTGACCTCTGCCCTATGCGTTAACTTCAACATGAAAATGAATGAATATATATATATATAATGAGCTTCATATGGTGGCTTTTGAATCAATGAATGCTTTTAACTTGTAGAATAATATTGGATGATAGAGTATATAAAGATGAAAACTCACAAAGAATAACTTGATTATAAAGCTATGAGAAGTATAGGCCTACATATAGAAATCAAACGACAGGTATCAGGGGAATAGCGACGTTAGGGCGATAGATTTAGCAAAAAATTGACAGACACGGAGACAGAAATAAATATAGTGAGAATAGGAGTAGAGAGAAGAATGGAAGGAAGCGTGAGTGTTATAGAATAAGTTAATCTCATTTCTGACAGAGAGAAATATAGCGAAGGAAAAGAAATGAGAAAGGAATGATAGAAACACAGAGGTTGGCGTGCATGCCTTTTTACATTGAAGAGTGTTCTTGTTTACTCATGCAGACTTTGCGTCCATAATTCGGTTCCACGCTTTGAAAATCAGCTCAGACACATTAACAGTTTTACTACTGCATTACAAGCTCCAAGACCCAGTAGCTAATAGCTTCAATCTATTTCCCAAATAGTCGACGTAGATCGATTATTTTAGAATACCAGTTATGAGATATATAACTCGAGACAATAATTAATAAAATCCAACTACGTCAATTATGAACTTACAACAATCTTAAAATATAAATCTACCACGATGGAAACTAAAAGGCAAATCATAAATTGAATCTTCATACCAATACTGTGTTATCAATGTCAGACATGGACATAAATAGAAATAACAAAAAAGAAAGCTTACTACGTGTGAAATGAGATGTCTAAGAAAAGCAGCAAACAGAACAAGAAGAGATCATGTGAGAAATGAAGAGATTACAAGAACTGTTGGAACAACATTTGTGGTCAACTATATAAATCAGGCGCTGTGGCGAAGTGGTACAGATCGCGTAGGTGACGGCCAAAGTACCGAGTTCGATCCCCGCTGCAAGCAATTGTGCATCCGGACCGTTCAGAAAGCAATGGCAAACTACTGAACGTATTTATGTTACCTAGAAAATCACCACAGCCAACAAATTCTGGGTTGATAGCCACATCCTGAATAGGATATGCTACCAATTATTTTTGTATATATAATGAAAGATAGAGACTGAAATGGTTCGGTCACTTAATTAGAATTAGCCCCTTCTAGACCAGAGGTAAGAGCATAAAACTTTAAAAATTTAAACAGCAAGATACAGACGAAGACCAAGAAGAAGGTGGATTGAAGAAGTTACCAAAATTCTGAGATGTCACAATATTACTGCATATCAAGCGACCAAACGTGCCATAGCCCAAAAACCGGTCATCATTAATCATGCAAGACCTACAACAAAAACCGGGAAGAGACAATTGATGAATAGATACAAATATCAGATGAACATTTTTTTTCCTATTTAGTAACCCCCCCCCCTCACCCTCTCTCCTACTGTGCTTTACGAAAGTCATAACTACACACTACATATTAGGTGCATATGCTCAAGAACGAATTAAAAACGTTCGTTACTGCATGTTTTTCTATGAAGGAGTGCAGGGAAACTTTCTATGGGCTGTGGAAATAAAGGCCGCTTTGCCATTGCAGATTCAGCGACATGAACAGGAAGGATTTTGATTGTACCTCCGAAAGAAAAAAATCATGTCCCAACCGTGCATTGAACCCAGGATCTCAAGGTACTGAGATCGACGTTCTAACTACACGTCCACACGCTCCAAGTCGATATCCATTGGACGGAAAGCAGAAAACATATATCTCAAGTATCCAACTTGACATGAAATGAAATTCGGTACTATACAAGAATCAGTGGTCAGGGTCACAGCTTTTAATGTTATGCTCAGCCACCTTTTGCGCATCTCATCCAACTTTTTAATATATATTACGCGCAAGACACCGTGTGCGCATCTTTCGTGTCGGCTCGTCAACAAAACAAATAGCTAATGCAATCAATGCCTGTCTACTGAGCTCCCCAACTACTGATAAAGACGCTGTATACTTGTTGAAAACACGAGAAGTGCTACAACAGGACAAGATGTGCGGTCAGGGACATCCAATGATCGTATTGTACAACAATGATTGACGGATTCATTGGTCTTGCAATGTAAGTCGACACCACCAGCGCTCAAATGTAACATCCGTCATTAGCTTGTAATTTGTCTTCATTAGCGCACAAATGTTGTTTGTAAAAATATGCTGTTTCATTTATGGATTGGCTTTCGAGATAACATCTGCTGACTGGTAAGTTCGCGAAATACAGATTAGCAAGACAAGAGTTGTTGAATGGAACACATTTATGTGTGAAGTTTGTGTCTACCACGTGACACAGCTGCCACGAAGACGCATTAGATGAGAAGGAATGATCGCCGAGGTAAACAAACGCCTATTTACAAAAGAAAAGCAAACTCTGGCAGAAAGTTGCCTCAACAATGGTTATGTGGTGCCTTTGTCGTGAGACAAAGAACGTTCTCTTGCTTGAAGCGGAAGATAGAAGTTCTGCTACCTTAATGAAGGTGGTTGTTGACAATATTGAGCCTAGATAAATGATATATTACAACTATTGGAAAGGATATAAAACTACCAAGATCAGGAGAGCAGGCTTCGACCATCTAACAGTGAACCACAGATACAAATTCGTGGATCAAGTAAGCAGGGCGCATACCCAAACAGTGGAGTGAATGTGAGGTTGTACGAAGTGGTGAAATAAGAAACACCGTGGAACAGCACGGCATCACTTCAACAGCTAACTATCAGATTTTATCTGGCGATCTAGGCTCCAGAATGTCAATCCTTTCTATGCCATATTGGAGAAAATGAACAGATACTGGCCATCTGTATAGCCACCCATCCGCATCAACCCACCAACACACACCCCTCTCCATAATATATCTCCACCAATACCCGTATCTACCCCTCGGCTACACTGTTCCAAATCCTAACCCCAACACTGAAATCGGTCCCCTCTAAAATTCTAAACTTCTAACCAACCCCTAACCGTAAATCCGTACCCCCTCCCAAAACACTAAAATACGCAGCCTGCCCTACCAGCAGTAGATTAATGAGGTTCGGACTAACAAAGTGACATAAGAAATGTTAAAACTAACACTGGTTAGTTGCACTAACTGCACTGAAATGATCCGCTGAAACGAAACATCTGAACGAAAGTTTGTTCCGGTAAAATGTGTGTCCACTGATTCTTCTATGTGAGCACACAAAATCGATTTTACAAGACGTCTTTAGATTTGTGAAACTCCTCCACTTGGCCAGATTTTTATATAAACTTGTTACTTGACATTACTTCAGGTCTTATTTGGTCCAATTTTGGAAACGTCTCGAACATTTAAGGTTGCTGAAAAATAAAATATTACAGAATTAGGGTCGAAATTTGATAATTATCTATTATAAATTTTGATATATTATATTTGATTAATTATTATATTTTAAATATTTGATAATTTGATTTAAAAACCACAGTTTCTTGTGTTGGTAGTATATCTTATTCAGGACGTAGCTATCAACCCAGCATTTTTTGGATATGGTGATTGTCTAGGCAATATAAATACGTTCAGTAGTTTGACATTGCTTTCTGAACGGTCCGGATGCACAATTGCCTGTGGCGGGGATCGAACTCGGTACCTTGATCGTTACAGACGCGATCTGTACCACTTCGCCACAAAACTTCAAGTGCACATTAAAAAAAATAATTAAAGATAGATTAATGAGTATTGAGTTACATTCAACAGCTCAAAAAGAAATAGAGGATTGATTTAATTATACTAGGATATTCCCCATTTCCCGACATATACTTAACCCTTCCCAAAGGAAATAAACGCTTCATAACCGGAAGTACAGCTCATAATTCTGTAGAATCAAAAGATAATCCAGAGGGGTCTGCGAAACAATTCACATGTAAACAAAATATCACGGTCCTGGTATCGATCTCAGAGATAGATCGATAATAGAAGTTAAATGGTTTAAAACAGGATAACATAAACCAAATCAACATTTCAAAAGATGAGAAACATTCTCTGCAGTGAAGTAACATCAATGCATAAGCGAGTTATTTATATATATATATACAAGAGTTCTAGGACGTTATATTGAGCCAATCATTCTTTATGAATGGGAAGCATGGACGGTAAAGAAAGAACTAAAGATATCATCATCATCAAGTGCCGTCTCCGCAACGAAGGTTGGCTGCAACGTATCTCCAACATCTCCTGTCTCTTGTCTTGGTGGTGCACTCTGTTAGACTGTAACCTGTCCATCGTGTAATGTTACTCTCCCACTTGTATCTCTGCCTACCTCTTGCTCGCTTCCCTTTGACTTTACCCTCAAGTAAGGTCTTCAATAGGGTGTCATGTCTTTTAATGTGTCCAAAGTATTTTATTTGCCTGATCTTTATTTCTCTTAGTAGTAACTAAAGATAAGCTTGAGCCAACTAAGATGTGGTTTTTGTTAGAAGAATCGACCGTGTGTTGCCGGGGCCCGAAAGGGGAGCAAAGAATAGCAACACTGTTTACCTTTCACGCATGTCGTAAATGACGACTAAGCTAAGGAGGTTATGGGATTGAGTTGGCTGTCCCATCCCATATAGGGTCAGTGACCCAAAGCCATGCTTAAGTCGGATGTGCCAGGCCGAAAGGCGCAGATATCGCAGCAATGCTGTAAACCATGACACAACGCATTCCGTTCTCCGGACTACATCCTGCTAATCTGCATTAGTTTGAGAACGAACGCAGAAAAAGAAGAAGCTAGAAGAATGATGAAAATGCCATGACAGCCAAGAAAACTAATGCCGAAGTCCTCAGAGATGATGGAGTAAAACGACAAATTATAGCAAAAATTAGAAGCGGATAGTCCAGATTTTTAGGCCATGTGATGAGAAAAGCAAAGCTTGAATATTTGTTAACCATCGGAAAGATCGAGGGGAGTAGAAACAAAGGGATACATTTCTGGATGGGTTGTCACCGTGGCACAAGAAGTAGTCACCAACTACATTTATTAACAATATAAGAGACAGAGAGTTGTGGAGAAACATGATCGCCTACGATACTCCGCATGGCGATAATTGGATTTGAAATGGTTTAACCACTATGAGAATGAGATTTCAACATCATTATTTTACCATAAGAACAAGCTCGTCACAAGTAAGAGGAAAAGTTTGAGAAAAAAACGTTGGAAATACCAGGAAGGGACAGAATCGTAAATGAAGATCTCGGGAATATGATAGTACTTCATATGAAAACCTTAAATGTATGATATAAATTTGAACAACCATGGCACTGTCTTTGTAACAATGTCAATGCTATTATTAAAGATTTCACACAAGTCTCCTGCACGTGTCATCTGTGTGCAGATATACACCGTGACGTCTGAATGGTAGTATATATATATATATATATATATATATATATATATATATATATATATATATATATATATATATATATAGAGAGAGAGAGAGAGAGAGAGAGAGAGAGAGAGAGAAGGAGGGATGGTGTTAACACCTCTAGCTACCTTCTAGTGCTAAAAGTCATGTCCCGATTTCGTAAGGGAGGTTTTGTGCACCAAACCACCCAATATATGGATTGAATCCTTTATCCTCATACAATTTGCTAAAGCTATATTGCATCTACTTTATCCTCATACAATTTGCTACAGCTATATTGCATCTACTTTATCCTCATACAATTTGCTACAGCTATATTTCATCTACTTTATCCTCATACAATTTGCTACAGCTATATTTCATCTACTTTATCCTCATACAATTTGCTACAGCTATATCTCATCTACTTTATCCTCATACAATTTGCTACAGCTATATTGCATCTACTTTATCCTCATACAATTTGCTAAAGCTATATTGCATCTACTTTATCCTCATACAATTTGCTACAGCTATATTTCATCTATTGTATCCTCACACAGTGTGCCACCATTTATGGAGAGGAGATCTGGCTTTATTTGGAGTGTCTAACTCCTCATCCTTAGCAACAATCCAATCTTATACAGACACCTTTCAAGTACCTTTCGTAACCACCAGCATGGCACAGAATAATTCCAGAAATGATTCATATCAGATCTACATGCGACCAATGTACATTACAGCTCTTGTTGAAGTCATATTACATTACAGCTGGGATAAAGTGTTTTTCTTCTACGATAGTGATGAAGGTAAATAAAAATATTACGATTAATTAAAATTAATAATGTATATAACTAATCGAAATAATGGAAAAGAGAAAAATTAAGGTCTTAGGTCTGGCAGACACTAGGAGAAAAGGGAATTTTAGCAGACAGGTTTATAAGCACAAAATGCTACCAATGTCAAAAAAAAAAAAAAAACATCTTATCCAAAGTATCTTCATTCCAACCCTGTTCTACCAATGTCAAACATGGTCCTTAACAACAAAACATAAGAGACAACTGGTTACAACAGAGATGAGATGTCTGAGAAAAGCCACAGGAGTGACCAGAAGACACAGAATTAGAAACGATGTCATAAGAAAAAGAGTGGGTGTCATATCAATTCTACAATACATACAAAACCAACAGATACAATAGTTTGATCATCTGGAAAGAATGCCGTGTGATTCATTCGTTTATAAATCATATATGAAGAGAGGAGAAGCAGAAAGAAGAGCCAACGGTAGACCTAGAGTACGCTGGATCGACAACATCAAAGAGACATTACACGAACACCAAATAACATTATCTGAAGCTGCCAGAAAAGCGAGAACAAGAACAATGTATCTCCCTCCACACCCGTAAAGGGTAAAAGCGGAAGGAAAGAAGAAGAAGAATCATGTATAACACGGCGTAGTTTGTGTTCAACAATATACCGATTGGATTAATATATCTTGGTCAATTTTGTGTTCATAGTTTAAGAGTTGTTTCCCGGTAGGGATAGATGTTTTTTGATGAATCCCTAAATCCTTCAAGAGGATGTATGATTTCTATGATGATTATACGTGTATTTACATTTGTAAAAACAACTTTTCCCAAAAATGTGTCATTCATTTTTTTCCCAATTTTTACTAGGAATTATTTTTTACTTCCTATGTTTTCAGCTGTTGAAAAAAAAATTCAACTTCATCCCCTTCAAACCTCACATCATAGAGAAATGGGTATTTTACCAATTTTGTTCAAACCACACATCATAGAGAAATGGGTACTTACCCATTTTTGGATTGGCAAATTACGCAAACCTAATACACTTGAACAAATCAGTAAAACATGTTTTTATCATGAAAAACGTTTACTAGCCTAATATATAGAAAATATTGAACAGTTTAACAACCTGACACGGTAGAGAAGCAACAACGATCTTGATACATAATACTGGAGATACTGGAGAGCAATGGGGTGCCATGATCGACTTCGCTATGGCACCTAACGAATGAATTCTTTCGTTACTGTATGCTGTGGAAATAAAGGCCGCTCTGCCATAGCAGACGCCGCGATATGTATAGGAAGGATTTTCATCGTACCTCCGAAATTAAGAAAATCCTGTCCCAACCGTGGATAAACCCGACACCACATAGGTCTGAGAACGGCATTCTACACACACGACCGTGCGTTGCATTGCGCTGTTTATGTTCAAACATATGTAATCTTCTCTCCATGCCCACAGTAATTATTCAACTCTCACAACCATACGTCATAATAAAAAGCACTACTCATGATGTTGATGAACCTAATACACTTGAAAAAATGTTTAAATTAAAAACAAAACATGTGGACTTTTGGGCGAATAAAAATATATGAAATCACGTTGAATAAAATAACAATAATTTCACAGATAAAATGCGTTCTTGTATGAAATTATATAGCTTCAACATTGAATACGTCATGAGGAAATGGAAAATTAATATTATGGTGAAAAATGTTATCGTTATAAAGAATCATGGAGTGAAAAGAGAAGATTAATGTTAATAAATATGGTTATTGTTAAAAAACATTAAGTTAAAATAAGGCTATGGTAAAAAAATGTGTTATTATTCACACGCCTTCGTTCTGGAATATTGCATTGTTATGGACGTGTATTTGGATTTGATTCTTTGTCAAAAACAATACTGCAGGGAATGGTCGAGATTGTAAGAAGTAGAGGGCAAAGAAGGGCATGGATAGACAACATCAAGGATTGGACAGGACAAGATATTTCTTCACCCGTCCGCATATAAATATATAAATCGCCTGATGACTTTGTGTTAAAGAGCAACGGTCCGCATAAAGGAGACATGTGAACTAAAATCTTAACATGAACTAGTTTCCGATTTGAGTGAAATCAATTGGTTGACCTTGGCAATTTTTGGCATGCGACTCCAAGTATGTAAATAAGTAAAAGTTCAAGAATAATCAAAAACGTAACTTCAGCATCCAATGGGGTACCCCTACAACCCTAACACGTTTATACAAATATAACAAATATACAAAATCAATGTTTCGACCTGAACACCTAATCAAGATATTAACGACAACAACACAAAAGTGAAAGATAAATTAGTAAAACTAAATACAGAAAGAAAAAATAAATGGCATATATGTTACAATGACAATTTAAACAGCGCTGTAATTAATTATGTAAATATAATAAATTTTTCAATGACCGATCTGATTACTTCAAAAGTGCGGAAGATCTTTCAGACATCATTACGGCATTCAACGACATTTGATAGATTAAAGCAAACACTTCATTTTTATTTTTTGAAAACTCAACAAGATCGATAACGCCGACATGTCTGCGTGGCTTGTTTTATATTAGGATACGTGCGTATCATGTGATCTGTTAATATGTAATTTATAGCGAGAGAAGTAATTACGGGGAATCAACGGGGGAAAGGGGAGACCTTGAGTTACCAGGAGAGGGGTCACGATAAAGCTGGCAGAGATGAAGTGTAGGTGGAGAAATTTCTAGAAATATAGAAATATTGTGGGATCATCCTTTGGGTTTATTAATACAAATACGAAAAACTAAAGCGTTCAGGTTTCTTAAAATGTTTGCTATCATAATTTTAATGAAAGTATAGATTAAGAATTGGCCTATTATCATTCTTCAAAATAGAGAATTATCTACTGAGATTGTTAACTTGTATCATTGTTACTGAGATTGTTAACTTGTATCATTGCTACTGAGATTGTTAACTTGTATCATTGCTACTGAGATTGTTAACTTGTATCATTGCTACTGAGATTGTTAACTTGTATCATTGCTACTAAGATTGTTAACTTATATCATTGCTACTGAGACTGTTAACTTGTATCATTGCTACTGCGATTGTTAACTTGTATCATTGCTACTGAGATTGTTAACGTGTATCATTGTTACTGAGATTGTTAACTTGTATCATTGTTACTGAGATTGTTAACATATTATAGGACTGCCTAGTGAGATTGTTAACATGTCTTTAGAAAGTATTTCCCCATATCATTGCATATTATATAAACAAAGTACCCCCTCATATCATTGCATGTTATGTAAACAAAGTATTCCCCATATCATTGCATATTATATAAACAAAGTATTCCGCTATATCCTTGCTTGTTATGAAAACAAACGTATAATGTATGCTACTGCGAGCGTTCATTTATAAGTTATGTCTTATAATTTTTTAAAAAGCTAATCGACATTTTTACCTTTAAAGTTAATCGTTCTTTTTTTACCTTTATTATAAAGTTAATCTACCTTTTTTACCTTTATTATAAAGTTAATCTACCTTTTTTACCTTTATTATAAAGCTAATCGACCTTGTGTTTTACGTTTATTAAAAAACTAATCGATCTTGTGTTTTACGTTTATTGAAAAGCTAATCGATCTTGTGTTTTACGTTTATTGAAAAGCTAATCGATCTTGTGTTTTACGCAAGTAATATTGTTCTTGTAGGCAGATAGAGTGTCACTAATAATTTCTTATTATGCCAATTTTTATCCCATTTTTACAGGACTGACTCGACTTCAGCTGCTTTTCCAGGCTATCAATAAGTGCGAGAAGACAATCATTACTATAGACACAAAGAGGATAACGTCTGTGGATAATGGATACCAGATCCTTGCAGAACTTGACGTGGATAAGGAAACTGTACACCGGGTGTTGTTAGATGTTAGCACAGATAAAGCTGAACAGATCATTCTGAAAGTGGTAGGTTCGACGATTGTAGAAATGTAGAGGAATTAATATAGTAATCATTCTTCAAGGAAGCATAGCATTGATTAATTTATTCGGTTCTGGTTTAGAACACGTGTCCCCCCATTTGATTATTTCCTTTACCTATGTTTATCAGTTTATGTTTCATCATCATCATTAAGTGCCGTCTCTGCAACGAAGGTTGGCTGCAACGGATCTCTAACATCCCATGACTCTTGTCTTGGTGGTGCATTCTGCTAGACTGCAACCTGTCCATCGTGTGATGTTACTCTCCCACTTGTATCTCTGCCTACCTCTTGCTCGCCTCCCCTTGACTTTACCCTCAAGTAAGGTCTTCAATATGGTGTCATGTCTTTTAATGTGTCCAAAGTATTTTATTTGCCTGATCTTTATTTCTCTTAGTAGTTCTTTCTTCATATTAAGTGTCTTTATCACCTCTTTATTTGTTTTCTTCTCTTTCCATGATGTTCTCCCTATTATTCTATATACCCACATCTCAAAGGCATCAATTCTGTCTTCTAATTGTTTATTTAGTGTCCATGTTTCTGAGTCATACATTAATATAGAGTAGATATAGTATTTTATAATTCTCATTTTTAACTTGTTTGTAATTTTTTTAGATGTTAATATTTTCCTCATGTTATTGAAGGTACTTTTAGCCATTCCTATTCTCCTATTAACTTCTGTTTCACATCTTCCGTCATTTGTGACTATGTGTCCAAGATATTGATAATGCTTTACTTGTTGTAGTTTCTCTCCATGTATGTTTATGTTTATGTTTAGCTCTTGTTCTTCTGTGTCAGTTTATGTTTATCATTTAATAATTTAAATATAAATTTATTTAGGGTTAGTAATGTAAAACAAACCAAACCCCAATTCCTAACCCTAAAAATTGAATATTTAAATTAATTATTGATAATTATTGATATAATATTTAGACTAATTAATCCTAAAATAAGCAAGGAGACACGGGTTCCAAACCCGAACCTTATATGTACTAGAGACATTGAAACATATCTCGCGAGCGTAGAGTCATTTATTTCATACAGTACAGAAGCGTTTTTGTATTGTTTTCGTCATCTTTGGGCAGTAATATAATTCTCGTCTGCTTTGGAACGGTTGCAACATAAGGCTGTGAAAATGGACCCTAAGTAAAACAGCGGCAAAGAAGATAAACGCATTCGAGCTGAAATGCTATAGAAGGATACTTAGAATATCATGGAAGGAAAAAATCAGAAAAACAGATATTATAAACACAATGAAGATTCCAGAGTTTTGGTTGCTAAACACAATAACAAAAAGAAAACTACACCTGTTTGGTCATATAAAGAGACACAACTGTTTAGAAAGACAATGGAGGGAAGAGTGCCTGAGGAGAAAGGGCAGACCAAGACGACGATGGACTGACGACATTAAAGATAACATGAATACAACGCTAGAAAATGCAAGCCACATCGCCCAAGACCGAGAGAGAGGTTCAGAGAGTTCATTGGGAAGACAACGTTCTGGAAGGAATACGTCACATGACACACACATACGTCACATGACACACACATACGTCACATGACCTATTTAGGAACATTAAAGTAATTTATGTTTCTAGTTAGTGTGGAAACATTAACATATTTCTTGTTAGTGTATGGACGGACATTAGTTAGTTTGGATGCAGTATGGAGTCATTAATTTAATTTTTGTGTATAGTGCCCCTACGGCTCTCACGGGATATAAGTCCCCTAACCCGTCAGGATCGTGGATGTGCCTCACTGCAGACAGCATAAACAGCACTCCAAAAATCTCTGTCCTCTGCCATTCCTAGGAAAGTAGAAAAATGATTCCTAGAGCATTCCTTGCTGTTATGAATCCAGGATTTTCTTTTTTTCCGCCTCTTTTCATTCCACCCTCATTCTGTCTTTTCTTTTTCGTGTATTGCCCAGTGTTAGTAAAGTCCCTTAGTTTATAATCCTTGAATATATTAAATTTAACTTCAACACTTTATTTTGAAGAACAAGGCCTACACGTAGTTGGTACGTTTGGCCAGTTTGGTTTTGTTCACTGCACAATTTCATACCAAATGTAACTATTAACCACGCTGTTGTGGCACAGATCTTGAGACCAGATATAATGTAATTAGACTGAGAGACGATGTTACTTTTACGACACAGACATCTATTAACATTGTTTGTGTATTTGTTTACCATCCCCAGAGGAATTGTCAGTTTGTAATTGTATTTATTCCAGTGTCAGACACTGAAAGATGTACTTTCGATTTTCTGCAATTTTTCTTCCGTGACACATTTGAACGAGGTAGATGTATGGTACTTGCCTTGAAAAACCACTGGGTTTTATTAGGGCGAATGTAAAATGCTCAGTGATGCCACAGTTTGGGTTTTTTTTTACTGGATCTGAAGCTTTGGGCAGTCGTCTGGGGATCTGGAGTTATTTTAACCAAATTTGCTTTAATCCGGGTTTTGTTAAAGGGAATCCTAGGAATTTTGCCAAACACGTCTAAATATCCCCACCCTAACATCTGATATTTAGACGTGTTTGGCTAAATTCATAGGATTTCCTTTAACAAGACCCGGATTAAAGCAAATTTGGATAAAATAACTCCAGATCCCCAGACGACGGCCCAAAGCCTCAGATCTAGTAGAAAAAAAACTTAATCAACAAACATCTCACGCAAAAGATAGATTTGCGCAAGATTATATGTGAATGACCTTTCTTTATATAGTCATATACTTGCTATAGCCCTGGCCGTATTTATATTCAATTATTTAGTGTGGAATAACTTTGGATTTATTTACTGGGAAATTTGAGGATATTTTTAAATTGTCAGTGGAAACACTGGATGAGCTAGACGGTCTTTTAATCCTTTGGGAAATTAGTCGAGTTTCTTTGACGTTGTCGTGAGAAAACTGAAGATCACAGAAATGATTCTCACTCAATAGACGTGAATATACCATCATCATCAGCAAGTGCCTTCTCCGCAACAAAGGTTGACTGCAACGGACCTCCAATACCCACTGTCTCTTACCTTGGACGTACACTCTGTTAGACTGTAACCTGTCAATGTAGTGATGTTTCCCGACCACTTGTATCTCTGTCTACCTCGTGCTCGTCTCCCATGGACGTTACCCTCAAGTAAGGTCTTCAACAAGGTAACATTTATTAACAACCAGAAAAATCAAAGGGAGAAGAGACAGAGGAAGACATAGAGAAATTTCCGGATGTGATGTCACTGTGGTACATAAACATGTCACACAAAAAAACATACTTAAAACACAAGAGATAGCGATTTGTAGGGAAACAAGATTACAATGTATACTTAACTATCTCCTTCTATTATGGCGTATGGCTGCGAGAGTTCGGTGCTGACTGCAGACAAGAAGATAATATGAGCATTCGAAAATAAGCGTTATAGACGAATTCTACGTATATCCTACTTGTTGTTGTTCATTCATCACAGGTGATGATGATGATGATGATGATGATGATGATGATGATGATGATGATGATGATGATGACCACTTTTGAAATTCACTTTGGGTTACTTCCTTGACTGTGAGTTCCTAGATGGCTGGGTAAGACTTATTCTAGCAGCGACTATCTTTGGACAGTTCCAGCGTGGGGTGACCACTGTAGATGCTTTTCAGATATTTTGACGCGTGTCATTCACGTTACTCTTCGTTGTTCAGTTTCTATCTCTCCACTTCTCACAAAACGATGCGTATTTATTTTACTGTAGAGCAAACAAAAGCTCTATTTTATGCTAATTCTTCCCGTCTATATTACTCTATTTCACAGGCATTCAGTGAGGTCTTTCCAGAGCGTTTGTAGCGCTTCTTCTTCTTCTTCTTCTTCTGCGTTCGCAGTCAAACTCCTGCAGATTAGTAGGATGTAAACCAGAGAACGGAATGCATTGTGTCATGGTTTACAGCATTGCTGCGATATCTGCGCCTTTCAGCCTGACACATCCTGTTTCAGCATGTAGCCCTTCTTATAAAGTATATATTTATTGGGTCTATCCATTTATAACATCATGTACAAATAATGGCATTAATACGTTAGACCAGTGTTTCCCAACCTTTATTTTTAACCATACCCCGTCTGTTTTTCTAAAACTCCAGTGCCCTCATATGTAACAAATTCATATTTTCTATATATTCAAAAAATTGAATTATTGCTCACATGAATCCAAATTACAGCTTGTTCGAATTACTTCCCATGAACAATGAAATTTCCCGACTGTGGGGCGTAGGTCCCACTTTGGGAAACACTGAGATGGTAAATCAGAGAATTACATGGTTTGAGGTCAAAGCTAGTGAAATATGCCATAATTGGTCATGTGACGTATTCCTTCCAGAACGTTGTCTTCCCAATGAACTCTCGGAACCTCTCTCTGTCTTTGGCGATGTGGCTTGCATTTTCTAGCGATGTATTCATGTTATCTTTAATGTCGTCTGTCCATCGTCTTCTTGGTCTGCCCTTTCTCCTACTCCCAGGTACTCTTCCCTCCACTATTTGTCTTTCTAAACAGTTGTGTCTCTTTATATGACCAAACAGGCGTAGTTTTCTTTTTGTATTGTTCTATAATACAATCCACAATTCCGTAGGCATTTCAAATGCTTATAAATGTATATCTTACCGATGGTTTGATCTCATGAAGATTTGAACGCAAATACTTCAGAGACAATCATGATTATAATCTGGTTATCACCAGCTCATACTGGTCCAATTACATTCACTTAATTTTGTGCGTATCTATTTGCTGTGAAATGAATGTTTACTTTTGTTTTTATCAGAAATAAAAGTTTCCCCAAGGGAGTGAATCAGACCAGAACTAATTGTATTTTAGAGCGATCGAACACAGACAGATCTGATATAGGCTACTTCGATTAACTAGAAATGGCTGCTGTGTTACTTTACAAACAAAAATTACAATTATGAGGCCTTTTTTTCTAAAAAAAAGTTAATTTGTTGCTGCTTTATCAATATTTATGATTTTTAAAATATAATATTCTTGATTCTTCTTGATTTTTGATTAGGAACAAGTGTCACAGCACTTGAAGCATTCCCATATATGCTCTGCTTGCCGTTCCGTCAGCCATTTAAAATATAAGAGCTGTAGATAGTTGAAATGAACAGATATGAACAAATCTAATGAAAAACAGAATATGAAAACAGCTATGAAATATAGAAATGAACAAATGTCAGATATATCTATAAACTGTAGGCAAGATTTGAATTTCTCGATCCCCGGAAGTAACGAATGGTGAAATATTCTTTCTTGTGCGCAATGTGACATTTTCTCATGTGATTTATTTTCTACACAGAAGGCTCAAAACTCTAAGCTTATATTCAATGGTTTCCTACTTTGAAGTATTTTTTTTTTTGCAAAGTATGAGAGACATTGCAGAATATAAAAAACTCAATGAAAGTAATAATTTTTGATAACATGGAAGACTGATAGTAAAATAGAAAATTACCCATATTTATGATGTTGGTTATAGAGAAAACATAAAGAAAACAGCGTATTCACTAATGCACCCCAATTGCGTGGAAAATGGTAAATTTACTTTTACATGTCCTTGACTGACAGATTAGCTTATATAAACGCACGTAATCTGGCGAGGAAAGACGAAACCAGAACGAAGAAGAAACCAGAATAAATAAGGTACACATAAAACGAAACCAGAACAATAAAAATAAAAGAAGCCAGAACAAAGAAAATTTAAAAAATTGAAACCAGAACAAAAAATAAACCAGAACAAAAAAAGAAATCATAATAAAAAAAGAAATCAGAACACAGAAAAAAGAAATCAGAACAAAAACAGACATGAGAACAAAAAATAAGCAAGAACACACAAAAAAGAAACCAGAACAAAAATGAAAGAACAAAAAACAAGCAAGAACACACAAAAAAGAAACCAGAACAAAAAAGAAAGCACAAAAAAAGAAGCAAGAACACACAAAAAAGAAACCAGAGCAAAAATGAAAGAACAAAAATAAGCAAGAACACACAAAAAAGAAACCAGAACAAAAATGAAAGAACAAAAAACAAGCAAGAACACACAAAAAAGAAACCAGAACAAAAAAGAAAGAACAAAAAAGAAGCAAGAACACACAAAAAAGAAACCAGAGCAAAAAAAGATACCAGAACAAAAAAGAAACCAGAACTTAAAAGAAACAGAAACCAGAGCCAAAAAAAAAACAAAAAACAATAGAACAAAAAACAAAAAACAAACAAACTTGGAGACACTTCAAGTAGAAAATAGCTGACCACACATTTGGTGTCAATAGCTTCCACATCACTCAAAACTACACCATAAAAGTCCTTCTAAGGACTACCCCGAACGCGTTCTTGATTGTATATCGTGGTCTTTATTTTGTTTCAGATGAACAATGTAAGCATAAACAACGCAAGATTTCATTTCCTTCTTGGAGATTTGGTAAGTCTCAAAATCCACTGACTTCTGAAACTCTATTATATGTCGCCACCGTACGGATAGCCATTTTACCATTGTAGCATCTTACGCCATGCTTGGTTGGTCTATACCCGTCAGCTGTATAGAAGACCTCTGCACAGAATTCATTAAGACTTCATTAGTTACGTTTTTTATTATTGTTGTGATTTTCATTAGTCACTATTTATAAACTTTGAGTATATTTATATACTATTTATATACTTGGCTATTTTGGCTTGCGATTCGAAATATATAAATAGTGACCAATGAATGCACTACAATAATGAAAAACGTAACGAATGAAGTCCTAATTAATTATGGGCAGAGGTCTTCTATTGCAGACAGTCGTCGCGGGGCACAGTGTAATAATTTCTTACTTTCCTCCCTTAAACATATGATTTTCTCTGACAACTGCTGTCAGCCCGTATTATTATTAAATGAAAATTGTAGCCCCCTCCTCGTATCTGTTGTTGTTGTTGTCGCTATCTAAATAATCTGACTAGGAGTTCTACTCTTGGCAGCACAATACCATTGTTAAAATAATGCAAGACTTCTGAAGTTGGCTTAGTGTTGCCTGCAGTGGGTTAGGTTACTCACTGGGTGGATGAACTTGTAGGGTCTGGGCCAGTCTTCCCGCTAACAGGACAAGGATTGTGAGATGAATCCACAGCCTCTCATAATACAGGTGAAGCTGATCGCTGCAGAAGCTACCGTCCGGTCTGATGGTAAGCTTTTATCATGAACAGCCGTGCCTATAGCATCACCTACACGTGGCATCACTGTTAAAACAAAGCTTGCTTTAGGAGCGACCGAGCGTCTGGCGGTATAAGGATCGCTCAGGTCTATCCTTCTTTATCTTTTCTCGTCTACCACACTTCCTTGTCTAACCTCGATGATCACCCCGAGGATCCAGATTGGTGACGAGGAACATCTTTGCTTTGAATGGGTCTGCGCCCTAATGTCCGAGATGCAACGAGACTGTCTTGCAAACTGACTTTACACTCACACTCAGAGCATGTCTGCATCTTGAGATATTCGAAGCAGGAACAAGACAGCCCGTGAGGGACATAGACACTCGTGGCTGTAGAGAACCGTGAAGGCATAGTATAGCAGGAAGTGGCACGACCACAGAAAATACTCAGCCACAGAATCAACGGTCAAGATCTGCTTCCCGAGTGCTTGTGACCAGCGAGAAATGTATCTCCGTGAACAATGAGGGCAATTGACAACACAATCATTTTCAGATAGAGGACGAGATTTACATGTCATTCTTTGGTATAAAGATGTCTGCAGCAAACATCAAAACCTACAATGCCATTCAAATCACATGTAAACATACACTTTTCTATGAAAATATGAAATTCATTCATTATAAAGTTCTCCCATTATTTTTATAAAGAAATCATATTTTTTTCCTGGAAGACTAACACATAGACACAGTCCTTGAATTCCACTGACAGCATGCTCAAGGACCGTGTGGTAAGAAGTCTTTGAATCTTTAGAATGATGGTATACTACGGATTGTGTGACTCTTTACAACGATTAGAAGCTATCTCTCATTCCCACAGTCTCCCGACCATGTTAGATAAGTACCAAATTATTATTACTGGTCCCAGAGTAGGTCCGCATGGCATTCTATTTTCACAGGAGGAGTATATTAGGAATTACACGATGATTGACTCATAGTTCCGATTCTCTGTCGGTTAGCACAAATTCCAATCAACTCGACGTGATCCTTATTTCTAGCGACACAACACGTCGGTTCCCATTTACTTGCAGCAGGATTCTAGATTGTAAGAAAGTCGCACCACAATATCTTTCCCAAAGAAGAAGGCTGTCCAGATAGCAGTATTGATACTTCTCTATGGTGGCTGGAGAAGGGTAAACTATCTCAAGGTGGCCAAAAGAATCGCTACAAGGACTCGTTAAAGACCTCACTGAAAGCGTTTGAAATAGACCAAGGCAGATGGGAAGAACTTGCACAAAATAGATCTACATGGCGTTCTACAGTCATAAAGAGCGCATCATCTTGTGAAAAGAGGAGAAATGCTGCAACTCAACAGCGGAGAGTAGCTAGAATGTCACGGATATACGAAAATCCTCCTACAGTGGTAATTCCATGTCCTAACTATCCAAGGACATTTACAGCTTGAATAGGTATCATTAGCCATCTACAAACTATTACGCATGGTCATAATTCTAACTGAATTTTCAAAAGTGGATGTACAAATATGGTCATCATCACTTTTGATGGACGAACACACACAAACTGAATTCTGCAACCTTTCTATCTTTGAGACGTGTCCTTTGCAGAATGTTGTTCTTACTGCAATCCTGTAAGCCTATAGGTTTTGTAGAAGCTTTCCAGCGTCTTCTAGTGTCATGTTCAGAATGTCATCAATACCTTGTGTTCATTGTGATCTTAGTCTGCCTCTTGTTCTCTTTCCTGGAACTTTTCCCCTCCATGATTAATCTTTCTAAACCACTGTGTTTCTTTATATGCTAGAAATATGTTCACTTGCGTTCCTGCTAGTTTTGAGAAGCCAGTCTTCTATATCCACGTCTTTGCTGACATCTGCGTTGGTTCGTCTTTCTGTCCATGGTTTTCTTATAATTTTTCAATAACATTTAATTTCAAATGCCAATATATTTTTTCTCCATTGCAGATGTCATTGCCCACGTTTCACAACCACATGTGGCCACATGAAGGATATACCTTCTTAATAGTTATAACTTTGTTTTTCTGTTTGTTCCTTGCTATAGATTTTTCATCCTACAACTACATTAAGTAAAACAGTTATCCTGGACCTGTAGAAGCTGTGAAATACCTCCGCATGAAAATGATGCAGAGAAACTTAATATCTAGAGCCACAATCCATCCTACATTCCATCAATATCTAGAACCATCACAACATCCTACATTCCATTAATATCTAGAGCCATCACAACATCCTACATTCCATCAATATCTAGAGCCATCACAACATCCTACATTCCATCAATATCTAGAGCCATCACAACATCCTACATTCCATCAATATCTAGAGCCATCACAACATCCTACATTCCATCAATATCTAGAGCCATCACAACATCCTATAT
This sequence comes from Meghimatium bilineatum, assembly GCA_034231615.1. Lineage (NCBI taxonomy): Eukaryota > Metazoa > Mollusca > Gastropoda > Stylommatophora > Philomycidae > Meghimatium > Meghimatium bilineatum. Next base: position 50,063,859 of record CM067312.1, on the reverse strand, counting down.
TCCATCAATATCTAGAGTTTTAAGTTAAAATCTACGGCCTGAAATATGGAACATGAGTGATCAACTAGTTCTCCCTTGGTGGTTCTCTCATGATCAGCATGATTTGTTTCTCTCCCCCCCCCCCATGGAGGCCAACTCCTTGATGTGGAGATGGAGCTTAGTCCAGCCAAGAGGTTGAATCTAAAATTTGGCAGCCCATCCGTGACATCACGCATGACCACAATCCTGCCCAAGGTGTTGAAGATGGAGATACCAGGCCTAGTGCACACCAGCAACCATGTTTCAGATGACCCTAACCTTATGTGTATCTTCCTGTCAGCAATTCATTAAATCGTACAATTTATGTGTGTCTCTCTAAATATTTGAAATGAACTAATTCCTTTCTGTGTGTCCCTATCGCTTCATACTTTAATTACAATTAAAAATGTGCGTGTGTATGTGCTCCAGTCAAATCATGTTTAGGAGATTTCTTACTGTCCCTATTATCACATATTTGAGATTATTATTTTGTGTATCCCGGTAGCTTATATTCTAGATCACAAGTACAATGTTTTTATTGCCAGGAAATAGTTGACATATCCCCTAACATTTATGATTGTCCTCATCAGGACCTGTTTGCGTTTCATTTCGAACCACTTCTGCTTTACTTTTCTGTACACATTTTTAATAAATAAAACCATTACTGTTATATTTGCAATAAGTCCCACCATTTATGTTACACTTGAAATAAATCTCACCATTTATGTTGCTCATATAAACACATATTTGCAATAAACCCCGCCATTTATGTTGCCCATATCTGTATATTATTGCAATAAATCAAACCATTTCTGTTGCACATATAAACACATATTTACAATAAATCCCACTATTTCTGGTGCCTATATCAGCATATTATGGTAATAAATCCCACCATTTTCGATGTCAATATAAACGCATTTTTTGTTATAAATCCCACCATTTCTAATTCACATGCAATCATATTATTGAAATAAATCTCACAATTTGCAATGACAAATATCAAAACATATTTGCTATAACACTCAATGTTCCTGTTTGTTTCTGTCATGTCCTATGCTCAATAAACTTTATCGCGTCTGTTTCTCCATAACAGAATATACTTGAGATGAATTTAAGCAATTTTAAAATTGGTGGAGTGAACATCACAGGCTTTCAACTTGTAGATCCAGCCAATCAGACAGCTGATGCGTTCATATCGGCCTGGTCTAACCTTGATCCGAGTTATTGGCCCGGAGCAGGCACCAAATCTTTGAATGTAAGTCAAATCTAGATCGTCAAAATAGTCTTTATGGTTGGTTTGCATAAATCTTTGTAAGGACATGGAGAAATATAATGGAACTAGAAGAAGACATTCAACGTGTCGACTGTTTCCACCTGATCATTAACTTCTCGTAGTTACCTGAATTATACTCACCTCATTATTTGTGAGGTCATGAAAGACGTCACAGTCAAAACAACATTTTTGGCAATAACTTGTGACAGGTTCATGATAATCCCGTAAAACTTACTGATACAAAACTATCAGACCATATTAAGATCAATAAAATATTGAAGGTCCTCGAATAAATTCAGTTGAAAATTCAATGAACTAGTATGGCTTATTTTAATACAGAACACATATACATCATCACTGGACGCTTAAATACTGGACAATCACAAAGTGTAGTGGTCAAAAAATGTAATGTGGTTAGAAGCACCATTATTCGCCTTTGGAAGCGATTTCAACAAACTGGCTCAGTGGTGGACCCAGAGTCATAACTCCTTCCGAAGACCGCTGCATACGGCTGTGCCACCTCAGGAATCTATTTACATATGCGTCCTTTAAAGTCCAGTCAATTCCAGCAGCTCATTAAATTTCAGATCAAACGGTCACGGTCCGGTTGCACGACGCTGGTTTTTGGACTAGAAGACAACTAACTACAGTGTGTGATTCGGCATCGTCAATGGACGGTTGGGAATAAATGGAGACGGGTTGGATTTAGTTTAAGTCTGAACGTTTCTTCATGCCAAGGTTGGAACATTAATTCCATAGAATTAAATTATAATAAACATTTGAAATAATGTTGCGGTTCTTCTATTTTGAACAGCATATATAGTTTAGTTAGTTTGTTCCTTTCGTGGCATAGGTACGAAAGCATTTCAGCATTTTCTGCACAGGGCAGAGGCTTTGATTCTCCATGTAATATATATTGCTGTTTGTTAATTACAAATAATAATGCCCATTTGTTGAATTCACTTCTTCAATTTCAGTTAAAGGTATGGCCACGCTTATCAGTTCATAAATGACAGATTAATCCTATGGTGGCGCTACAGGTTTTTAGAAATGTTGCATGTGCATGGATTTACCACTGTCGACTCTGTCTGCTCTTGTCATTCTATTTAATCTCCGCTGTGGAGTTGGTTATAATATGCATGAACCCTTTATCTGCGTGAGGTAACCCTGCGTGTTTTAATGTATGTAGAAGTAACCATTTTTGCTGCTGTTGTGAGGTCATGTTATCTAGTCGTGTTGCGTGATACCATGGTTGCTCGACCTGGTATCTCCGACTTCAACACTTTCCGGTAAGCAGCTAAAAACCACAATTTTTAGAGTTACTTCTACATACAGTACGATAGAGCAGGAAAAATGTCCTTAAGGAGATAGAAAGTTAAACATTAGTTTTAATTAATTAATTACACTCGACCTTTATAAAGAATTCATCTATTTATAAATGTTATGTAAATTATTTACAGTACGAAGCGGCGCTGGCTGCAGATTCTGTACTTCTCTTTACAAGAGCATTTGGTTCAATCCTACTTAGAGAGCCAAATTTTCTTCGATATAGCCGTGTGGCCAATACAGGTAAATCAGTGAAATGTACTGACGACTCTGAGGTTCGAATCGGACATGGGCAACCAATTTTGGAAGAAATGAAGAAGGTTTGTTATATGCTTGATGTTCATGTCTTAAGTTCACCATTCTTCTTCTGTGTGCGTTCTCAAACTCCTGAATATTAGCAGGATGTAGTCCAGAGAACGGAATGCGTTGTGACATTATTTACAGCTTGACTGCGATATCTGCGTCTTTTTTCCTGATACATCCTACTTCAGCATTGCTTCCGGATCACTTGAGTCTCTGGGGTATGGGACATACAACTCAACCTCCAAAAGCCTCATTAGTTGCCTATTACGACGTGCATGCCAAGTAACAGTATCACTATTCTTTGTTTCTCTTTCGGACACCGAAAACACTTAAATATTGTCCTAAAAGGGTTTACGGGTTTAAAAGCTGTAGAAGATTGACTTCACTGTACTCGGTTTCCCATATGTACTCCGTCCCTCTTAACGAAGCGACACGCCGCCTGCCGAGAGTACCACTCATAGCACGTAACTTCGTAGCTTCGAGTGATAATCCACATGGATTCGAACCCGTGACCTCTTGAACACAAGGTGAACAGCTTAACCACTACGCCAGGGATATATTCTCTAACTGGGTTGATGTTATGAATGGTATTCATGAAGGCAAGTGTCTCCGCAGAAATAACACTGTTTCTTTTCATGGCTTAACCACGGCCGTCGGCAGTATAGGAAACATGTTCGCTAAAACGTAAATATGAACTAGTCTCCGATTTACGTAAATTCTATTGGTTGAGTTTGGTTATTTTTGACATGCGACTCCCAGTATGTAAATAGCGACCAATTAAAACACCAACAATAATTTTTTTAAACCGTATTGAACAGGGTCAAAATTAATTCAGCTAGAAGGTCTGTACCGTTATGAGACTTGCTTAACACTTAAACAACATAACTATAGCAGAACAGACAATACAACAAACTTACTCCCACCTTAGCAGACATCACAAATCATACAACATTTACATATAAAATAATCGTTTTCTTCGCGTTCGAAATTTAACAAGTTACGCAGCAAATCACCATTTTCTTAATATATTCTGCTGTATTTGAAAGATCCTCAGTGCTCCTCGTACAGCTTTCTGTAGATATTTTTTGTGGGCCAGTGCTTAACTCGTTCACCCCCTTAACTGTTTTAGCCCCTTAACTGTTTAAGTGTTATACAGTCTTGAATGATATGTTCCGCTGTCTGTGATCCGTCCTATTGCCTGTCCCATTATGCATCTTATTTCTGTTGAACTTCTTCCATCTGCTGTAATAATTGTACCTAGATATTTGAATTGGTGTACCTGTTTTAATACTATATCATTCACTATGATCTTGCAAGGTGTGTTATTTTCTTTCTTTGAAATAACCATTACTTCTGTTTTCTTGATATTTAGGAAGAGGCCTTTCTCTTTGCTTTCTGTGAATTCCTCTATAGCGCATTCTTTTATAACGCATTTCCAGTATAGCAATAATTTTGAAAATCCCAAATTATATTTATTCTATATTGTTTGTGGAGGTGCTAAAGACACTTAATATGAAGAAAGAACTACTAAGAGAAATAAAGATCAGGCAAATAAAATACTTTGGACACATTAAAAGATATGACACCTTATTGAAGACCTTACTTGAGGGTAAAGTCAAAGGGAAGCGAGCAAGAGGTAGGCAGAGATACAAGTGGGAGAGTAACATCACACGAGGGACAGGTTACAGTCTAGCAGAGTGCACCACCAAGACAAGAGACTGGAGATATTTGAGATACGTTGCAGCCAACCTTCGTTGTGGAGACGGCACTTGATGATGATGATGATTATTTGTACTGTATATAACGAATTTCCGTTATTACATTACATATGTTGTCAGTCCTGTCCTTGTTATAATAGGATTCCACTGTTCTAAAACAGGTGGTGTGGGGCATCTAACACTTTACAGCGCTAAGCCATTATAATTCTTGATTATTTGTAATTACTTTACTGAGTATTTTCATTTAGTGTTTTACTTTGTACTGTGTCCAGATTACTAAAGATGTTACTGCTAATTTGTTATATTGTAAAAAATTTAGACGTGTATTTTTTTCAGGTAAAATTTGAGGGGATTACTGGACATGTTGCTTTCAACGAGAGAGGACATCGGAAGGACTTCACGTTAGATGTTTACAATGTGGCTTTGACAAGAGGCGCTGCTAAGGTTCTTCATTTGAATAATGTTCTCTCTGTCCTTCTTTCGTATTTTTCAATATTTTTTACATCTTGTTCAATATATGTCGAGTGTCTACAGTTCCTGACTGGAAGATGTTCACGGTAATAAGTAAACTTAATCGTATATATCCAAGGAAAACCGTACTTAAACATGGAGGATCGATAATATGAACTTACTGCTGTAAAACTTAAATCCAGCAGACATTACTTGGAACAAAGTAATGAAATGTTGTTAATCACTGGAAACACACATAACGACAAACACAAATTGACGTTTCAACTACAAGGCCTTTATCATGACTACATACACAGGAAAATACGACATCAAGAACGGCATTCTTTTCGTTCATATGGCAGAGCTAAATGAGGACGTAGACTATTATGAGTTTTAATAAGTTTATGAGCTCTATGTATGTCCAATAAAATATGTAAAATATTGCATGTTTCCCGTTAAGGTGTTGAAGGGAGGGATTTTGTAGCTGTGTGATAAAGTTCACATGCTCTTGCTGTCGCCACGTAATGTGTAATGATGAAATATTGTCAAACTTTTTATGACGTACTGGAGACAATTTTCACTATCAGATCTAGATAAATCCTTGCTCCGGAATAGTCCCTTTTTATATACGTATAGCAGAAGTTTTAATGTGGAGGACGCCATGATCCCATCGTGAACCTCATCGTGGAGTGGGCATAATACGGCTAGAGGGTCAAACTCGGCCTTCCAATCAATTTTTCTGGAAAAACATCCGAAACATATAAGGAATGTTGTTAGAGTACATAAAAGCCCAGCAAATATAACAATAGTAATATATCCCATTAAACGATGTAGCCATCAATCAAGCTGTAATTATTTTCTATAGTTTGCCATTTCTTTGGATAATTACAATTAATTAATAATTTCAATGGACAATTACCTGCGACCGGATTCGATCCCGTTACTTCGACTGTCACTGACGTGCCCTGTACCAAGCCGCCAGAGCCGGACAGACCACAACACAGAATCAACACAACAGACGACTTTTCGATTAAAAAGTTTTCCTCGGGGAATAAAAACAGCAAAAAATAAATATAACAAAAAGATACATAGTTTAATATGAATATAAGAACAAAAGCAAAACCTGTCTCAGAAATGTTCTGAACATCAGATGGCAAGACAAGATTCCAGATACTGTACTTAATACTATCGACAGCATTGACAATATTCTGATGTAGACACAGACTCGTTGGACAAGTCATCTGGTACGTATGTAAGACCATTGAAAAGCTGGTGGACAGAAAAAGCGCTTCAGAGACACACTCAAGTCATCACTGAAACATCTTAATATTGACGTAGGCGCTTGGGAGATCCTCGCTCAGGTTAGAACAGCATGGCGTTACAGCATTAGACCGAGAGCACTAGCGGCGGAAGAGTCTAGACAAGATACTGCAAGACAGAATCAGGCACGTAGAAAAGAAAAAAAGCATCTCAACCTCACATAGACACCCTCTATTGTTGTCAATTCTGTAAAAGAACATTTTGTGCGCGCATTGGGTTTGTCAGTCATTTAAAAACGCACTATTAACTTTATTATTTTTTTTATTACTTATTGTTATTACTATTATGATTGAGTTATTGGTCATCGGCGATTACGACGGACGAACATCATCAAGACCATTGCCTGTCAAAGATACTTCTCTATGATGAGTTGCAGAAGGGCATACGTTCTCAAGGTGGCCACACAAAATATGCACTGTAAGGACTAGTAATTCCTTTAGTAGTTCATTTTTCATACGTATTGTAGTCACATCTTCTTTTCTCGTTTTCTTCTTTTTCAACGAAGTTCTCCCTATTCTTCTATATATCGACATCTTAAAGACAAAAATTATATCTTCTAGTAGTTTGTTCATTGTCCATGTTTTTCAGCCATATATTAATGTCGAATAGATGTATCATTTTATAATTCTCTTTTTTAGTTTGTAATTTGTTTCATGTTAATATTTTCCTTATAAACCTATCAGTAAAAGTACTTTTAGCCATTCCTATTCTCCTCTAAACTTTTCTTTCACCTCTACCATCATTTGTGATTATGTGTCCGAGACATATTGATAATGTTCTACTTGTTCTAGTATTTCTCTATTTATGTGTATGCTTAGTTTATGTTTAATGATTATGATTTAAGAGTCCAGTTTTTGTTTGTGTCCAGATCGGATACTGGAGCGAGAGGGAGGGAAAATTTCATGCTCAAGCTCCCAGACTGATCAGAGACCCGGACTTTAACAACACGAACAGGACAAGAATTGTGACTACCATTGAGGTAAATTTTTATATTTTTTTTTATAGCATTTCCTATTCAGGACGTGGCTATCAACCCAGAATTTTTTGGCTGTAGGGACTTTCTAAGCAATATAAATACCTTCAGTAGTTTACAGTGCTTTCTTAACTGTCCGAATGCACAATTGTTGTGGCGGGTATCGAACTCGGTACCTTAGCCGTCACAGATTGTGTCTTTCTTATATGATTGATTAAGCTCCGTCTCGCATTTGGCTCTTTCAACACTTCCACATTCGTTTTTCTTGCAGTCCATGGTATTCTTAGCATTCTTCTGTAGAACCACATCTCTGTTGCTTCTAATTTCCCACTTTCCAGTTTGTTTATTATCCAAGACTCGCATCCATATGTTAGTATATGAGTTACATAGCACTGCAGAACTCTCTTTCTCACCTCTAATTACAAGGTCATATTACACAATATATTTTTCTGAATGTAGTTTTTGCCTGTCCTATTCTGCTTCTTATTTCTGTTGAACATCTTCTATCTGCTGTGATCGTTGCACCTAAATATTTGAATTAGTGTTTTAATACTATATCATTCATTTTGATCTTGCAAGGTGTGGTATTTTGTTTCTTTGAAATACCATTACTTCCGTTTTCTTTATATTTAGACATCTTTATTGCCTCTAATTTTCCGCTTTCCTGTTCGTTTGTTATCCAAGACTCGCATCCATATTTTAGTAAAACGTTAACAAGCATCATAGCACATGACTAAACATAAGTTGTCTGCTGACTAGTCAGTGGTTGACCAGAAACCCCTGACTAGATAATTACTACTACCAGGGCCGTAGATTACTACTACCAGGAAAGTAGATTCGATTTTGGTAACGATGGAGAGGGTTTCCTAAACAAAAATTGCTCATCAAATCCTTTTTGTGATATTTTTATAAACTGCTTTTTTTCCAAGAAACAGTTTAAAGGGAACATGGGTCTTATCTTCAAGAAACAGTTTAAAGGGAACATGGGTCCTATCTTCAAGAAACAGTTTAAAGGGAACATGGGTCCTATCTTCAAGAAACAATAAAAATGGAACATGGGTCCTATCTTCAAGAAACAGTTTAAAATGAACATGGGTAATATCTTCAAGAAACAGTTTATAGGAAACATGTGACCTATCTTCAAGAAACAGTTTAAAGGGAACATTGACCTATTTTCAAGAAATAGTTTAAAGGGAACATGTGACCTATCTTCAAGAAACATTTTAAATGAAACTTGGGTCCTATCTTCAAGAAACAGTTTAAAGGAAACTTGGGTCCTATCTTCAAGAAACAGTTTAAAGGAAACTTGGGTCCTATCTTCAAGAAACAGTTTACATGGAAACTTGGGTCCAATCTTCAAGAAACAGTTTACATGGAACATTTGTCTTATCCTCTTTATTTTACTAGATTATGTGTACTAAATTTAATTTCTAATTTTCATAATGTGCTGAAGGTGGGAGGGATAAACTCTGTAGACCAACCCCGTATCTATAGGACTGTCTTGCTGATATCCAAATGTCGTTGCATGGTGAAGATCAATATTATCATCATCATTACCCTTATTATCAAAATTTCTATTATCATCATTGCTGCTATCCTCTATTATCATTTCTGTTATTGTTATCTGTGGGTCTCACCAATGGCCCACTAGACAAACCACACGTGCAACAGAAAACCTTAGTAGATTACATGCCGTTATATTGAGACTCTAATGGAAGCTTTGTAGCATGTCATCTATACAATTATAGACCTCTTCGGAGTAGAAGGCTCCTTCAATAGGCTTGCACTAAGCCGAAAGCTGAAGTATCCTGGGTATGAAAGAAAGCTCAGAAAAACCATCCCACTGCACATAGGAAGTAAGAGTTAATCTCTCGCAATTCCTGGGGTTCTCAAACAACATCAGCATTGCTGTTGTCATAGTTGCTGTTATCATCATTAACAATATTTACAGCATTGTTAATATGACCATTGCTATTGTCATCGTTACTGACAGCAAGATGATGTCAGTATTTAGTTTTGCATCCGATAACTCCAGAACCCACCCGGTTTTAAATGTAGGAAATTTCCCGCTTTTGGAATACAACAATGAGGTTGACAGAGTGTCCGTGAAAATTGGACACAACGCAATTCTTTAAACAAATGCCACGGACATGCATACACATGTAATCTATATGCTTAATGATATTCTGCAAATATGCAAAACAGCCATTTATCATTCCCACAGTAATTGAACACCCTTTTAGAAACTAATTTAAATATCGTTTGGTAATTGATTTATTCAGTAACACGTTTGTATTTCTTACATCCCAGTTCTGTCTTGTGAAAAATTACGGCGAGAAATTGTTTCTGTGGAATAATGAAATATCCATCATGTCAAAATGAATGTCACATTATTTCAGCGCTTACGATGATTAATAATACTTTGGTAATCAGATTTAATCAATGTTTCTGTTGCATTGTGGTATTTCTTCACAGAAAGAGCCGTACGTTATGTTCAAACGAGTTCCTCCAGAAGGGATTCCACTGATAGGAGTTGATTATCTCGAAGGATTCTGCATCGATTTGATCAAAGCTATAGCTGATGAAGTGAGTTGTCTAATGTTCTTATAAAATATTTCATATTTATGTCAGATATATTACAGTAAGAAATGAGGAAGAGAGGTTTTTAATGCTATGTAACACTGATTCTAACATAGGTCAGATGTGTCACATTTAGAGGTGTGGCAGATAATTCTTCAGTGTTACATTTAGTGGTCTGACATAGAATTATAGTGTTACATTTAGACGTGTGGCAGAGAATTTTTCAGTGTTACATTTAAAGGTGTGGCAGCGAATTCTTCGGTGTTACATTTAGAGGTATGGAAGAGAATTTTTCAGTGTTACATTTAGAGGTGTGGCAGAGAATTCTTCAGTGTTACATTTAGAGGTTTAGCAGAGAATTCTTCGGTGTTACATTTAGAGGTGTGGCAGAGAATTAAAGTGTTACATTTAGAGGTGTGGCAGAGAATTCGTCGTTGTTACATTTAGAGGTGTGGCAGAGAATTCTTCAGTGTTACATTTAGAGGTGTGGCATAGAATTCTTCGTTGTTACATTTAGAGGTGTGGCAGAGAATTAAAGTGTTACATTTAGAGGTGTGGCAGAGAATTCTTCGTTGTTACATTTAGAGGTGTGGCAGAGAATTAAAGTGTTACATTTAGAGGTGTGGCGGAGAATTCTTCGTTGTTACATTTAGAGGTGTGGCAGAGAATTAAAGTGTTACATTTAGAGGTGTGGCAGAGAATTCTTCGTTGTTACATTTAGAGGTTTAGCAGAGAATTCTTCGGTGTTACATTTAGAGGTGTGGCAGAGAATTCATCAGTGTTACATTTAGAGGTGTGGCAGAGAATTATAGTGTTACATTTAGAGGTTTGGCAGAGAATTATAGTGTTACATTTAGAGATTTTGCAGAGAATTCTTCGGTGTTACATTTATAGGTGTGGCAGCGAATTATAGTGTTACATTTAGAGGTGTGACAGAGAATTTTTCAGTGTTACTTTCTCTAAACTACATTATGCTGGAGATTTAGTAGGACCATGATCTTGCAACAAGAGAGACGCAGAAGGCGTTTAATAATGAACGCTGAAGAAATAGACGACACTGATTATATCCGTCAAGCTGTAAAACCTCTATTGTTGTATGTACTTTTCAATACCTTATAGAAGAGCTAGAAACCCTTACCGGCATAAAGAGTTTAATGAATGTATTTGTTCTAACGTTCAGATTGAGTTTAATGAATGTATTTGTTCTAACGTTCAGATTGGTTTTGAGTACGCATTTACCTTCGTCAAAGATGGAAGTTATGGTTCAATGGCGCTCAACGGAACATGGGATGGTATTGTGGGAGAACTGATTCGTCATGTACGTATCTGTTGTTAGAAATACTATTCTGGTCTTGGCATCTATAAGTGATCTAAGTCACAATAGCTATAGTGGTTGTAAATTACGTCAACAATGGGGGAAGGGAGTGTCTGAGAAATGTATGAAAGTTGTTGACCAGGGGGGGGGGTGGTTTGACAAAAGTTGACGTCAACAAAATAGTTTTTAAATACACCAATTAAATTGATTGGATTGTAAAATGTATTCAAATATCTGAAAAACGTGTAGTTTTTTCCGCATTTTCTTCTGTTACTTCTGGGTGGGGGGGGGGGGTGTACAATTCTGTATGAGATAACTAAGCAGGGACTTTGTGACAAGTTGGTAACATGGGAGGGTGACATGGGAGGGTAACATGGGAGGGTGACATGGGAGGGTGACAAGGGAGGGTGACAAGGGAGGGTGACATGGGATGGTGACATGGGAGGGTGACATGGGGGTGACATGGGAGGGTGACATGGGAGGGTGACATGGGAGGGTGACATGGGAAGGTGACATTGGAGGGTGACATTGGAGGGTGACAAGTTCGTTATATGGGAGGGTGACATGGGAGGGTGACATGGGAGGGTGACAAGTTGGTGACATGGGATGGTGGGACACACCCATTGTGATGTTCCTGCCTGAAGAATGGTTCCACAAGTAAATCGATATATATATTATCTGTGATATATATCGCTAAGCTGTGATATAAACGTCTTTAGGCCTGACACAACCGACTTCAGCATAACTTCAGTGTAACCTTGGCCCTCTATGGTATGGGAAAATCAACTCTAACCAAAAACCTCCATAATCGCGTCCTATGGTATGCGTGGCAAGTAACAGTGTCGCTATTCTTTGCTCCCTTCTCGGTCCTCATAATACACGAAAAAGAGAGTATTCTAATTAAAAAATTTGGTATATGTGTCTTCTGTCTATTTATCCTATGTGACGTATCCTTTCTATAACAATGTTCTCACTGTCCCTATTTAAGCCTCACGGTTTTTAGGCCTCACGGTTTTGTACCAGCTGCCCAACCTCATCAAGTGTCATGTTCAGAAAGCCTTCGATGTGCTGTGTCATCGATCGAAGTCTTGGTCTGCCTCTTGTTCTCTTGCCTGGAACTTAATCATCCATGATTAATCTTTCTAAACCATTTTGTCTTTTCATATGTTCAAAATATGTAAGCTTGCGTATTTATATAGTTTTGAAGACTCATTCTTTTTCTATGTTAACACTGTGCGTATCTCAATTGTCTTATTGTATACCTTGACAAAAACAAAAAATAAAAGTAAATTATGTTTCGACTGTGCCGTATTTCCTCAGGAATGTGTAGCTGTTGGAATGTCTAAAGTCATGTGTTCGCCCGATGACTTGTTTTGACTTATACTCTGTTGCACAAAGGTACAATTTTATGTTACTGGTAACACAACACACTTACCTATAGTTGGTTATATCCCATCTTCACACGTCATTATCGCAGCCTCCCATTGTGTGGGACAACCTCTGAATTTTTGGAGTTTAATCCTTCCAGCTAAACAGATATTGACTCTTTGGTATAATCACAAATTGTAATACAGTGGAATCCCGCTATAGCGCATCCCGTTATAATAATGTCCCGTTATAGCAACACTTTTCAATATCCCATTATATTTATCCTATTATCGGTTGTACTGTATATAGCTAATTTCTGTTATTGACTACATATGTTCTTGGCCCTAACCAAGCTGTTATAATGAGGATTGACTATATAGTGTTTTCCTTTTCTACTATTTTAGGAAGCAGACATGGCTGTAGCCTCCTTCACGATCACGGCGGACAGATCTCGAGTCATAGACTTCACAAAACCATTTATGAGTTTGGGAATATCAATCATGATCAAGAGGCCCGAGCCGATAGAAAAACATTTCTTCTCCTTCATGGAGCCCTTGTCGTCAGAGATCTGGATGTGCATCGTGTTTGCTTACATTGGAGTCAGTGTGGTGCTTTTCCTAGTTAGTCGTTTCAGGTATGATTATTAACAACTTTCAACTTTAGAATCTGTCTGTCTGTCTGTCTATATGTTTGTCTGTCTGCTTGCCTGATTGCCTGCATGTCTGTCTGTCTATCTTTCTATCTATCTATTGTTATTTCTATTGGTGCTATTAAACTGTCGTGGGAGAAAGTGAGGGCTGACTTACTCCGGCCATTTGAATCACATTGACCATGATCATAATGGGGTGGATCTCTTTATGTTTTCTTTGATTGCCTCCATCCATCTTGCTCGTGATCTTCCTTGAACCTTGTATAACTTCTTGGTGTATGCTGGAAGTGTTTATTGATTTGGTTCTATTCTTAGTACGTGAAAAAATCACCTAGTTTTCTGTCTTTCGATGTAATTTTGACTTGAGATAGTCTTGATTTCTTTTCTGATATCTTACTTTCTCTGTCTTGTCTCTTCTCGTGATATTTATGGCTTTCCTCAAACATCAAATTTAGCATACTGTAATCTTTTTCGCTAGTATCTTTGTCAATGGCAATGTTTGACATTGGTAACACAGAGTTAGTATAAAAAATACTATTTATCTTCAGATTGTTTGGTGTTTGAGTATTGGTGACAGCTGCTAAGTCACAACACGGGTTTTCTGGCATCTTGTTTCCTTTTCTCAATTCAACATTAGAGTAACTTTAGAATGTCATGACTTTCAACAGTAAAACGACGAAAAGCTGAGAAGTTTGAATATCCATGCTGACAAGGACTCCCTGTCGAAAATGATATTGCAGGCTGCAACTGTGGGCGGGAGAATCCGTGCATAGATGAGTCGAAAGAAAATCATGGGCAGATAATATCAAAGATAAGACAGGCTAAGATTTATCCGCACTGATCCACATTGCTAAAGATAAAAATCGCTGGATGACTATATGTGTTGACACATCCAATGTAGTATCCATTCGACCCTGACGGCTTATTGGTTTCTGGATTGATGGATTAATATAGTACATTAATCTCCCCCCCCCTCCCATCCATGGAACCCTGATATCCTCTCAGGAATTTTCCGGTAACAAACATTTTAGAGCCACAGATTTAAACCATTGTATGTATCATTGCTTCTCACTCCTACCTCAATGTCACTTGACATTCTGAGAATAATATGAATAATGTATACATTAATTCATATCTCCTAGAAGATGGATGTTTCGGGTCATTGCTGCAAACATGAAAAATGGCGACACAACGCATTTCCATTTTCCTGATTACATCCTGCTGAAAATCTAGTTAGACCATTGTTCTGCTATAAGAGAGATCCAGTGGGAGTTTGAGAATGAAAACTGTAGAAGAAGAGCATCCATATAATAAATATGTACAAATCTCACATATAAAAAATATGTACAAACACATATAAAAATATGTACAGACACACATATAAAAATATGTACAAACATACATATAAACAATTTTATAAAACATCCATATAAACAATATGTACAAACATACATTTAAACAATATGTACAAACATACATATAAAAAATATGTACAAACATACATATAAACAATATGTACAAACATACATATAAACAATATGTGCAAACACACATAAACAATTTTAAAACGACCATATAAACAATATGTACAAACATACATATAAAGAATATATACAAACATACATATTAACAATATGTACAGACATATATATCAACAAGATATACAAACCGAACAATAATATGTATATTTAATTAAAGGTAATTTGTCATTCCAGCCCTAACGAATGGCATCTGACCAACACCCACACTTCAGTCGCAAATGACTTCTCTATAGCCAATTCTCTGTGGTTTACCTTGGGAGCGTTCATGCAGCAAGGATGTGACATATCACCCAGGTTTGAGAATCCAGTTCACAAATAAGATATCTACCATCTTGTTACGTCTAGTGGCTTCATTTACTTTAATATATTTTGATGCAATTATATGTGGTGCTTTTCTTTGCTCATCATGAGCTATGTTTTGATCACGATAAAGGTTTTGTGATCGAAACATCGAGTTGTGTGTGGTGTTTCCTGCATGTTTCTGATGATTCACACAACTTTATCACTCTGTGCATGCCGGATCCCGATTTTGCTGCAGTTGAGCCTGTTATTAAACAATCTGACTGATGTTATATAAATACGTACAAATGGTAGCGCATAAATAAACATATAAGACAACTACTTATATGCCATGCCACCGAAGATTGATGTGTCGGACCAGTGGCGCAAATAAAGAGGCGACACAACGCACTTTGATTGACTGGTATACATCCTGTTGGTAATCTAGTAGGACCATTGTCCTGCTATAAAAGAGAGCACCAGCGGGAGTTTGAGAATCAACGATGAAGAAGAAGATATAACATCAACTACACTCTGTATGATGATGGATGTTGATATTATTACATCACTTCGATGGTTCTCTGACAATATATTCTGTTCAAAAAAAAAATTGCAACATTATTTTAAACGTGTACCAATATTCAACCTTGGCATGAAGAAACTTTCAGACTTTAAACCAAACCCCTCTCCAAACATTCACAACAGTCCGTTGACGATGCTGGTTCGCCCGCTGCATTCGGTTCTGGCAATGCCGTAACAACTCTAGTCCAAAAACCAGCTTCGTGCAGCCGGTTCCTGACCATTTGATCTTAAGTTCGACGAGCTGCTGGTTTTTGACTGGACTGTGGAGGACGGAGATGAACATCGATTC
The DNA here is from genome assembly GCA_034231615.1 of Meghimatium bilineatum. Lineage (NCBI taxonomy): Eukaryota > Metazoa > Mollusca > Gastropoda > Stylommatophora > Philomycidae > Meghimatium > Meghimatium bilineatum. Next base: position 50,047,872 of record CM067312.1, on the reverse strand, counting down.
CTGAGGTGGCGCAGCTGTATGAAGCGATTTTCCGCAGGAGTTGTGATTCTGTGTCTTCCAGTGCACGGTCGGTGTGCTACTACGCCATTTTCTTAAAACTTCCTCCATTGGAGACTAATGGTACTTCTAACCCTATTAAATTATTTGGCCACTAAAGGTATAGGTAGGTCCCATGGCATCTGCTGTCGGGGATGAAGATAACTCTTAATGTACTAAACTACAGCAACTGTTAGGTGGGGTGGCCAGTTCCTTTCCTTGCTGTTTCTACCTTCCCTAACTCCTGCGTCAGGTACACATTTACAGGTGAGATGACTGGAGGAGTGGTCTTGTGAAGTGAGAAATCACAACCCGGATTTTTTTTTAATGTCCGGACGTGGTTTCGAACCCGGCACGCTGTAACCAGATGATAGTAAGCAAGCTCACTATCCACTAGGCAACCTCGCTCCTCATCTGGCCACTACACTTTGTAATTGTCAAGTCTGTATGCGCCCGGTGATGATGCATCGTTGCTCTGTAGTGAGATGAACCATACTTGCGCATTGAATTTTCAACTTAATTTATTTGAGGACCGTCAATTTTGTATAGTCATTCAATAATATATCAAGAGAGTTATCAGTAAATTTCACGGGATTCCCATGAACCTCTTACGAGTTATTTACCAAAATTGTTATTTTGATCTTGACCTCTTTCAGGACCTCACGAATCATGATGCGAGTACAATTCAGGTAACCACGAGAAGCTGATGACCAGGTGGATACAGTCGATAGGTTGAATGATGCTTAATCAGAGAATTTCTTTCATAAAAGTAACTCCAAAAAAAAAAAAAAAAGATGCAGTTTTTTAATGAAAAGTATATATATTAAGACAGTTGATGGTGATGAAATAACCCAGCGGTGAACACATAGCTTATAATCCATTGCCTTTCTGACATATCTACAGATCTGCAGTGCTGTATACATAATGTACAGTAATACTGTATAACAATAAACAACATGCCACAGATGGCCATCACACATAAACATAACGGCTATAATGCCAGAGGTAAACCATGTACAAGATGGATCAAGGAAATCAAAGAAGCCACAGGAACAAGCTTACAAACAGCACCCAGAAATGCCATCTCCGGAGAATTATCCTACCCTTGACGCCGCAAAGCAAACAATGGCCACATGGTATAGATATATACAAAGACAGACAGACAGACAGACATACATACAGATAGACAGACAGGACAGGGCAAGACAGACCGGACAGACTGACTGACTGTATTTTTGTACAAGTGTCACAGCTATTAAAAGAGCCAAATGAAAAAAATCATGCAGAAAACGGGACCCCAACCATGTCCGCTTAGAACATACACGTTAGAAGTCTTGACTAAAATCTCATATTTTGGGGGCGAGATGTAATGTGGTCGAAGAGGAAGAACGTTTCGAAGACAGTGGATACCATCTGAGCAGACCTTGTTTGGGTCCCGATAGCTACATGAGGTTTCTTAGTTGATAGATCCTCGGTGCTTCTGTGCTGTATTAAAAGAGCCAATACATTTCACGTGTGTTCACTCATCAATCTGCTGCGCACACATTTACCGGCGAACACATACATTTTTACAGCCCATTGCCTTTTTGTCAAAAGCACAAGTCCTTCTCAGTGGGTAACTGAGATGAAATCGAAACTCGTATAAGATTTCATGTCTCTATATTATAGTTGTGTTGAATGAGGGGGGGGTGTGCTTATAGATGCATTTTGCATTTTTTGTCCATTGAGGGAGGCTATTCCATTGCAGCAGTATCCAGGGATAATCACGTCCTGCCAAGAGCGTAGCATGCATTTCTGGACTAGCTTGTTCCCCATTGTTCTGTCAAATCTTCTGGACCATATAGTTCACCATTCTTCTGTCAAATCTACTGGACCATATAGTTCACCATTCTTCTGTCAAATCTACTGGACCATATATTTCACCATTGTTCCGCCAAATCTTCGTGACCATATAGTTCACCATTCTTCTTTCAAATCTGCTGGACAATATAGTTCACCATTTTTCTGTCAAATCTTCTGGACCATCTAGTTCACCATTGTTCTCTCAATTCTGTTGATAATGACACACATCATTTCCCGACACCTAGGGGGTGTGCCAGAAAAGGACAAAGGTGCAATGTCCGTTGGTCTGCATCTCTACGCCATCCATGGCGCGACTATTTGACAGAAGAGAACAAATAAGAATTCAGGCCAAGACTCTAATGTGCTCTTCTCTAAAGATCAGCATCAGATCATTGATTGCTCTATTGTACCCTTCTCCACAGATCAGTGTCCGGGAGAATCGTGGGCTCAGTCTGGTGGTTCTTCACGCTCATTATAATATCTTCCTACACAGCCAACCTTGCAGCATTCCTGACTGTTGAAAGAATGTTGACTCCCATAGACTCGGCTGATGACCTGGCCAGACAGACTGACATTAAATATGGCACTATTTCATCTGGCAGTACAACTGCATTTTTCAAGGTCTAAATCATAATCATCATCATCATAATCATCATAATCATAATAATAATCATCATAATCATAATCATCATAATCATAACCATCATCATCATAATCATCATCATCATAATCATCATAATAATCATCATAATAATCATAATCATAATAATCATAATCATTATACTCATAATCATCATAATCATTATTATCATAATCATCATAATCATAATCATAATCATCATCCTCAGAATCATTATACTCATAATCATCATAATCATTATTATCATAATCATAATTGTCGTAAGCATAATTATTATCATAATCCCGATGGAAACCAAAATTGCAAATCATAAATTCAATCTATTCACTAACATTATGTTATCAATGTCAGACATGGACACTAACAAAAGAATAAGATAGAAGACTCCGTGTGAAATGAGATGTCTAAGAAAAGCAGCAAACAGAACGAGACGGTAGCATGTGAGGAATGAAGAGATTACAGGAATTGTTGGAAGAACATTTGTGGTCAAATATATTGTGGGAAAAAAAGAGACTGAAACGATTCTTGTATTTTAAATAAAGTTATATTTGTATGTTTTGATTGTTTCTCAATGTTGTAATTTTAAAATAAGGACTGGCAAATAATTTGGAAATTATCGGACCACATATAGCATTTCCGATATTTAACTGCAATTGCATCTTTCTAACAGAATTCACAGTACCCGACCTATCAGCGTATGTGGTTAACTATGAATTCAGCCAAGCCTAGCGTCTTTGTAAAGACTCATGCTGAAGGACTTCAGCGCGTTCGAGAATCGAACGGAAAGTACGCATATCTCACCGAGTCCACAACTATTGACTACGTCAGCAATAAAAAACCATGCAATACTTTAAAAGTTGGTAGTAACTTGAATCAGGATAGTTTTGGGATTGGAACCCCAGTGGGGTCAGACTTGAGGTAATTTCTTCATTATTTTAGGAATAATGAAGATTATTTTATTTTAAAATAATACTATTATTATTTTAATAATAATATTATTAAAATAATAATACTAATAATATTATTTTAAAATAATAATAGGGTATTTTTATTTTAAAATACCCTAAAATTATTTTAGGGTATTTCTCGTATATACATAATAGTGCATTTAGTTCAATATTCTGTAAAGGGATAGATAGAAAGATGGATGGATCGAATGGATTAATGGATGGATCGATGGATAGATAACTAGTATACTAATGTAACTTACATCTGTCTGTCTGTCTGTTCTTGTTCTCCATTAGTCCCTGCCTATGTATTTTGTAGTTAATTGATCTAAACATTATATCAATAAATAATCAATAATTAATTGAAATATTCAATTTCTGTGTGGATATGGTTAGGTATACTGGTTAGTTATGTTGCACAAACTAATACTAACCACAACCGTAAATATAATTATATTTAAATTAATAAATCATAAACATAATCTGATAAACGTAGGCAACGGAAATAATCACACGTAGGCACTAATTGGCTGAACGAGGGATGAACCTGCGATCATAGTATACAATATTAATATGAGTGACGAGCTATGAGTGCATGCTACATCAGCGCACATCAGACAAGTGCATAGATGCTGCAATCCCATTCTTAATAAATCCATTTTATCAAAATAACACAGAAAGGTAAAAGTGTTACCGAAATAAGTCATGAAACAACCTAACAGCGAGACAAAGTGACGGACGACGTTTCGAATGACTAAGAAGCCTTCATCAGGACATAAAAAAGCAACAGGCAACGAATATTACAAAATCATAATGTAAGAAAAGAGAACATGAAAATTGTACGATGGGAACGTGAGAGAGAGAGACAGAGAGAGAGAGAGAGAGAGAGAGAGAGAGAGAGCTGGAACATTTATCTCTTCAAAGTGTAACGGTGACAGTTTCAGTTCGGTACAGATTTATTAGTCTCCTTGTATATCTATTATGTTTCTCTATAAGTAAGGGATTTTCCGATTTTTGCACCAATCTCGTGCAGTCGTGAAATTGATCATGGTTCACTCTTTACACCAATCTCGTGCAGTCGTGAAATTGATCATGATTCACTCTTTACACCAATCTCGCGCAGGTATGAGATCGACATTTTTGAAAACTTTCTGATCGGGCGAGGTTAGGACGAAAATCGACGTTTAATCGATTAATATCCAATGATGTACTATGATCCACAGCTGTACCATGATAAAATGATTTACCATGATCCAATGATGTGTCATGATCCAATGATGTGTCATGATCCAATGATGTGCCATGATCCAGTGATGTGCCATGATCCAATGATGTGCCATGATCCAGTGATGTGCCATGATACAATAATGTGCCATGATCCAATGATGTACCATTGATGTATTATATTTTTATTCCAACTTATTTTTTATTTCTGTTACTCAGAGACAAATTAAATTTTGCCGTCTTGGAACTTCGAGAAAATGGTGATTTGGCCAAATGGGAAAAGTTCTGGTTCGACAAAGGAGAATGTCCACAACACATCTCAGGCAAAGATGGTGTTCAAAGCGCCTTGACCTTGGCCAATATTGCCGGAGTTTTCTATATTTTGATTGGAGGACTGATAACCGCTCTGTTGTCTACAGCCATAGAGTTTATCTACAAATCTAAAGTTGATGCAAAGAAATCCCAGGTAATTATTGCACATGTTGTACGTATGTATAGACTTTTGTGTCTTTTAGATCGTTATCTAGCAGTTTTGTGAATTTTATGTAGAGTTTGTTGTGCATTCTAGTTAGTTAGTCGTTGGATCATCATCACTACAAACTGGACACGTCCATAGTTGCTCCGATCTGTCCCTGAGTGTATCTGCCATTACACTTCTGCTGACAGTACCGGCCCTTTGCTGGTTAACCATCATTCGAGCGAGCGCCCTCCAAAATTCTCACCTCTAGCTACACCGCATTTCAAACCCTGATCTTTAATCCTAACCATTGAAAAGGAATCATCATCCACACTAGTCTCACTCTCACGTGCTATATCTCCTAAGGAGATATCGCCCTGTGCCACAATCGCGCATGACGCCCGTTGATCTGCTCTTATATTGCCTCGAAAAACCACATAGTAAGTAAAAAGTAAGTAACGTAACCCATATCAATTAATGCCGTAGAGGTGCGAGATGTTAGCGATCTCACATTTCAGATGTCTCACATTTCAGATGCTCTGCAAATGAGGGCGGTAGCCATCTCCTTTCCCTCGCAGTCTTTACTTCCCGGATTAATCCGGTACCAATTTAAGGCTGGGTCGACTCGGGAGAAGATGCGATCTGAAAAACATTCTGAAAAACGATCTGAAAAACCAAACCCAGGACCACTCATATGCAAATCTAGTGCGCTAACGCAGCTCCCAACAGCCACATATCCCGGTACGAATATAAATGTTACCACATTTAGCCTCGCCTTTCTCATGGTCTCAATAGCTGTTCGCGAATGAATGTGCATTCTTCTTTACTTTACGTGTGTGTCGCTTGTGTCTGTGTCTCAATGTATTTGACAATTCTCTGCCCATTGCGCACTGTCGACCTTCTTGCGCCACAGTTTTACGCCACTTTTTCCTAGCACTTGTAGTCAAAAGAAATATGGTTTATTGATGCATTGCATACATCTGTGTATCTCCGAAGTGGTCAGCCTCTATTTCTTTTCCCTTCCGAAATGTCGTCAAACAATATTTGCTGTGAGGTGGCGTTGTTCAGTCACATGATCATCTGAATCTTCTACTTTTGAGTAGTTCCATTATTGATAGTAATTTTGTTCAATGCAGAACCGTGTGATTCTTTCTTGCCACCTGATGTTCATTATTTTGTGACAACAGCCAATTTCAGGCAGGTTTGTTACTAATAAAACGATTATATTCCTGCCAGAAGCGCGAGATTTATGTTTTTAAAAAATTGGTAGCATAACCAATACAGGATGTAGCCATCAACCGCGTATTTTTGGCTGTTGTGATTTTATTCAGAAAAATGAAAAATATATTGTCTAATATGACCATGTCATTAGAGGTGAGAAAGAGAGTTCTGCAGTGCTATATAACCCCTATACTAACATATGGGTGCGAGTCTTGGACAATAAACAAACTGGAAAGTGGGAAATTAGAGGCAACAGAGAAGTGGTTCTATAGAAGAATGTTGAGAATACCATGGACTGCCAGAAAAACTAATGTAGAGGTGTTGAAAGAGTTAAATGCGAAACGGACCTTAATCAACAATATAAGAAAACGGCAATCTTCTTTTTGTGGCCACTTCATGAGACAGGCAGGTTTAGATAACATAGTCACAACAGGCAAGATTGAAGACAACAGAGACAGAGGGCGACAACGTGGGAAAATATTAGAAAGTTTGATAGCCTGGCACGTAAAGGAAACAACAACGACTTTGATACATAATACTGTTGACACAGAGCTGTGGAGAGCCATGATCGCCTACGCAAGCCGGCATGGCACCTGATGATGATGAGTGATTTTATTGGCTGTATTTATGTTCAGTAGTTTTCCATTTCGTTCTTAACATAGTGATACACAGTTGCTTGTGGCCGGTTTCGAACTTCGAACACGTTACAGACGAACTCTGTATCTCGCCGCTACATAGCCGGACAATGACGTAATTAGCTGACAACATTGAAGAATATTGTAAATGTGAACAGGAGTGACAGAATTTCGCCCTTTCGTGACCAAACTTCACACATTTTGCACATTTTAAATGTCACTCGCCATGAATTTTACGTTTTAATTATTTTTTTAATTGTTGTTCAACTTAAAAATATATTAAAATTTAGTTATATGGCCATTTTTGTACATATTTTACATGAAATTTGACTATAATCAATATCAGATCTCTGGCAACCTTGATAAGGGTGATGTTGATGATGAGACTAATTATGATGTTGATGATTATAATTATGATGATGACGATGATTATTCATATTAACAAGTTTGTAAAATTTATTGGGTAATCAGGAGATTGCAGTAAAACTTTGCACCTTATGGTAATTAAATATTATTTAGAAAGTATAAAACAGGGTCAATAAAGGTTTTGCCTTTATTAATAGTGTCGACGTTTCGATCAAAAGGTCATTATCAGGAAGGGGCGAATATTATATGTTTGTTCGATCTTTTCTTGATAAAGATGTTTATGTCGAAACGTCGATCCTGTGTATCGTTAAATATAAAACTGTAGTTTAATCCTTTGTATATTTTATGTCAATATTAACTTAATTTTTTTACATATATTTCAATTAGATGTCATTTGGCTCAATTATGAGATCGAAGGCCAGATTGTCATTTAAGGGCCAAATAAACAAGGACGAGAGAGCAGAAAATGGTTATCGCAGAAGATCACAAAATTCCTTTACGGTCAGTGCTACTTGTGTAGTGTATGTGTTTATGTATGTCTGTATGTGTGTATATGCCTAAGTATATGAGTGCAGTGTGTTATTCACATCTAATATTAGTAAGTAAGATGCGATGTTTGTTGGTTTGTTGCTGCTCCAGCTGTCGCTGAGCTTGTGCCCTTTGGTCAACCCCTGACTAGGCAGCTGAATACTTATGTTTCTGGTCAACCGCTAACTTTGCAGCTGAACACTTATCTTCTACTTCTTCTGCATTCGTTCTCAAACTCCTGCAGATTAGTAGGATGTAGTCCGGAAAACGGAATGCGTTGTGTCATGGTTTACAGAATTGCTGCGATACCTGCGCCTTTCGGCCTGACACATCCGACTTCAGCATGGCTTTGGATCACTGGCCCTATATGGGATGGGACAGCAAACTCTATCCCATAACCTCCTTAGTCGCCTCTTACGATATGCATGGAAGGTAAACAGTGTTTCTATTCTTTGTTTCCCTTTCGGGCCCCGGCAACACACTGGTGCTGAACACTTATGTTTCAGGTCAACCACTGACTAGACAGCTGAACACTTATGTTTCTCGTCAACCACTGATTAGACAGCTGAACACTTATGTTTCTAGTCAACCACTGACTAGGCAGCTGAACACTTATGTTTCTAGTCAACCACTGACTAGGCAGCTGAACACTTATGTTTCTAGTCAACCACTGACTAGGCAGCTGAACACTTATGTTTCTAGTCAACCACTGACTAGGCAGCTGAACACTTATGTTTCTAGTCAACCACTGACTAGGCAGATGAACACTTATGTTTCTCGTCAACCACTGATTAGACAGCTGAACACTTATGTTTCTAGTCAACCACTGATTAGACAGCTGAACACTTATGTTTCTAGTCAACCACTGACTAGGCAGCTGAACACTTATGTTTCTCGTCAACCACTGACTAGACAGCTGAACACTTATGTTTCTAGTCAACCACTGACTAGACAGCTGAACACTTATGTTTCTCGTCAACCACTGATTAGACAGCTGAACACTTATGTTTCTAGTCAACCACTGATTAGACAGCTGAACACTTATGTTTCTCGTCAACCACTGACTAGACAGCTGAACACTCGTGTTTTTGGTCAACAACTGACTAGACAGCTGAACACTTGTGTTTTTGGTCAACAACTGACTAAGAAGCTGAGCACTTACGTTTCTGATCAACCACTGACTGGGCAGCTGAGCACTTATGGGAACCCCTGTGCTATGACAATGATTCTCAACTCATACGCCGTCATAAGTTCTCGTCAATTTGCGATGCGTTACATGCGTAGATTTCGTGGAGTTATGTGACAATACAATGACACAAAAACCAATGTGTTGGAAAGAACAGGCATAACCAGATATTTTTTCTACGCTCACTGCGCTGGCTCTGATGGCTTCGACACAAAAACAGGAAGAAAGATAACAGATTACCGAATTATCTGCTGTATGGAGAATTACAGGCAGGCTTAAAAAATATCTCAGGGTCGATCTTTACTTCTCTGACTCCTTTTTTTTTCTTTTCATGTTGACTTGTAATAGGTATTAGGTATGTTGATTATATTCTTCATTCACGTCACCGGACACGTCCATAGGTGCTCCGATCTCCACTTCAGTAAATCTCTCAGGGTATAACCGCTGATGGTTCCGGTTCTATGTTGGTTCACTGTTGTTTTTTTTTAAAATCTTTGTAAGGGGTTCTCTACGGGCCACGCCCATCCTCACTCCCAATTCGCGCATTCTCGATATTGACTCATGCTCAGTCATCTCAAAATCCTCTGATCGTGAGGACTCACGAAGGACAATGAGTATGTCAGCTCGGTCCATAGGCTGACCGTCTGTTGTGGTGGCGAGGCTAGATAATTGGTCGGCTCGTTCGTTTCCCTTCACGCCTGCGTGTCCGGGGACAAAAATAAGTCTTCGTAATGATGCCCGCATTGTTGACTTGTGTCTGTGATCTCTTGTCACAACTTGCTCAGGATCGACTCTTCGTTGTGTCTATATTTAAAGGCATGTTGTCTCTTGTTATTTCTATAATATGTACTTGTTATTTCTACTGTTCTACCCTTTTGTGATTGTTACCGAGCATAGTAGGTAGTAACTACCGTGGTACGCCAGTGCCGCTCACGTCGTTTCCATTTCACCATGACACGACACCAGTGCAAAGTCAATGTTTCAATCTGTGTCTGTCTCTTTGATAGCTAACCTGGTTATTCTGGCACAATTAAGAATAGTGAGACAGTCTCTAGCAGGGCCCTGCATACCATTCCCTGTGTGTTCTTGTTTGGGTTTCCCTATTGAAGAATTGAAGTCTCCACACATTAATGGAAATTTGGTCTACTTGTTTCCAAACAAAAACTGCAAATGTATTTTTGTGTCTTTTAACCACAATTTATAAAGTTGACATTATTTTACTTCTGTCTTTTACTCACAATTTATAAAGTTGACATTATTTTACTTCTGTATTTTACTCACAATTTATAAAGTTGACATTATTTTACTTCTGTCTTTTACTCACAATTTATAAAGTTGACATTATTTTACTTCTGTATTTTACTCACAATTTATAAAGTTGACAATATTTTACTTCTGTCTTGCAGTATACCTACACTGGACCTGTCAGTTTTCAAGATGGAAGTCACACGTTTGATGACTCCAACACTCACACGGAGGTTTGATGTAGTTCAACGAACCCTCACTTCATGATTGCCCATAGAGGCTGTCCATGCTTCACGTCAACAATTAGAATTATGGGTCTGAAAAAAGTTTACCAGCTGTTGAGAATGGGGGAGAGGGTGGGGGTTAGACAAAAACTGACGTCAACAATACATGTTCTTGTCTAACTCATTGGTATTGTATTCTATTCAGAGTGTAACACGTCACCGCAGAACTTCCTGGCTGTAGTCATTTTTCTAGGAATTCTCTTATATACTAAATAAATTCTTGGAATTTGTAACTTTTTATCGAAAAACCTGATTAAAATCTAGTTGTTTTTTTGTGTGGTATTTTTCTACAAAAAATTGCTAAGGAAGAGGATTTTGTATATTTTACAGGGGGTGGGGATGAAGATTCTGAATTCCTGATAATTTGTTGAAAATGGAGAAGGTGTCAAATATTAACAACAAAATTGTTGACGTCATTATGAGCTGCCCCATACGCGATGAACGCTGGGAAACGGAATATATCTACAAAATAAGACATTGTATAAATATGTGTGTGCGCATAGATACGACAAGTGTGTACGGGGTAAGAGAAATATATATTGAACATTAGGGATGTTTTGAAGATAAGAAGTGTGCAGAAGAGTTGCTTAACAAAATTGTGACAGAAAAGAGACTTGTGTGACAAATAATAGACTTGTGTGACAGAAAGTAGAGTTATGTGGCATAAAATAGAGTTGTGTGACAAAAGATAATTTTACCAAAGATAACTAAACTTGTGCAATCGTTGTACAGAATGTAATATAATATATATATATATAAGTATATTATGTAACATATCAAATAACATTTTGCAACAGAGAAAATGATTGAGTAACAGATAAATAGATTGTGGAACAGAGAAAATGATTGAGTAACAGATAAATAGATTGTGCAACAGATAGATAGACTGGGCAACAGATACAATGATTGAGCAACAGATATTACCGTTTCCGTTTCAAGGTCATAGACTTTCTATTACTGTGAGCGGCTACAGGTAGTCTGGACAAATGGAGACTGACCAGATATATTCGTGACAGAGGTAACCTTATTTCAGGTAGTCCCGCCAATGGTAGACTGACCAGGTATACTTTCAATAGAAACAACCTGACAACAGATAGTATAGGTATCGTACCTCAGGTAATCTGTTGACATTACCCAGCTAAAACTTGCCTGTTAGTTTGTCACTGCATGTAGGACAATATACAACTATTGATACTCGTTTTTATAATTGTCATAATGTATTATTTCCATTGAAAATACCATTTGTTGATTTTTTTTAAATAATAATGTATCGTATATATTAGTAAACTTCTTTGTATTTGTGACAACTTACCATTGTTTATTTATAAACTTTTTTGTATTTGTGACAAAGTCTCATTGTTTATTTCTAAACTTATTTGTATCTGTGACAATATATTAATGTATATTTGTAAATTGTGTATTTTGTGACAATGTGTCAATATCTGTTTGTACGCTTTTTGTATTTGTGACAATGTGTCAATATCTGTGTGTACGCTTTTTGTATTTGTGACAATGTTTCAATATCTGTTTGTACGCTTTTTGTATTTGTGACAATGTGTCAATATCTGTTTGTACGCTTTTTGTATTTGTGACAATGTGTCAATATCTGTGTGTACGCTTTTTGTATTTGTGACAATGTTTCAATATCTGTTTGTACGCTTTTTGTATTTGTGACAATCTATCAATATGTTTGTAAAAGGTGTCGCAAAAGCTTATATCTTTTGCAGTCAATTATCTTTCCATCTGCTGCCTCCACATTCACGGACACGATCTCCAAAAGTTTTAGCCAGAATCAGCACGAGCCGCTGTATTTCATGTTTTTTTCCAGGGTGCATTGCGAGGATTGGTATCTGGGTTATCTGCAAACCCTAGATCAGCCGAGGGCAATGTGGTACCCTGAATACCCCGCATATACTAAAATAACATGGAATGAATATTACACCGGTAGATTTGTTGATTTCATCAAAGCTTTTGACAGAGTTTTGCATACAAATTTGTAGAATACTATTTGAGAGTTTAATTTTGACAACAACATCATCGCCGCCATAGAGGCACTTTTTAAAGATACAAAAAGTGGTGTCCCCAACTCATAGAAAACAAAATTGTTAAATTTTTCAGAACTAATGATGCTTACTTTCAGAAACACTATTAAACATTTACACAGAAGCAATCATGGGAAAAGTGTTGGTGGAATTCCGCTCAACAACATCCATTGGGTTTCGCCAAATTTCTAATCTCCGCTTTGCTCATGACTTCAATCTGATGGCGACAACAGAGACAGAACTACAAGAGTAAAAAACAAGCCTAGAAATGTTTCGTCATTCATTAAGTCCTTATCGTTTCAGCAAGAACACGCACCGCTGTCTTATCATGCTGTCTTTAAAATTAATATAAAACGTCATTTCTTACTTATCCTCAAAGCGGGGTTCGGTAGCTTAGTTGATAGTGAGATTGCTTACTGTCAACGAGTTACGGTTTGCCAGGTTCGAAACAGGGTCCGGACACAACAAAACCTGAGTCGTAATTTCTCGCTTGATACGTCCGCTTCTTCAGTCGACCCAGCTGTAAATGGGTACATGACGTATGAGGTAGGGAAGATAAGCACAGCAAGGATGAAAACTGGCCACCCCACCTAATAGTAGCAGCGGCTTAGTACATGAAGATTTATTCTCAACCTCGGTGGATGGTTGCTGCCATAAGACCTACCATTACCTTCACTACCTCTAAGAAGCCGTTGTTTTCCCATGACCAACGGCATACCTCTTACCATTTTGGTACACAGATAGCCTCAGAGTTAATGTTTTGGGCTATTTTGACACGGTTCATTGCTGGCGCTGAAGTTGCAAAACATGTGCCTATGTAGTGTAGTTCGACTCTTGTGTCATTTCCTAGGGTAACTTTTTACAAAGTGGGCAATGTTGTGTAGTTATCTCCCATTATGTAACTATAGTTATCTATGCATAGAAACTATGCTTCAAGTATGGACTTCCTTGCTATACTCACGTATCATCATTGTTAACCTCGAAAAATGAATGCACATCCATAATTCTTTTCATATAATGTCGAATATAAAATTGAAATACATCGTCAACTGTAATGAGGAAAGGAAAGATAACTTACTAAAATTGCCTACTTTGAGGACATGTATCTCAGTTCTAATAGCAGTGTCAACATTGCTTAATATCTGAGATAGTAGAAACAACTGCATTGACATCAAATTTGCTTAACGGCAGAACAAAGTCGATAATATTCAAAATCTGATATGCTCAAATCGAGTTTAATCAAACATGGCGTCAGATTAGTTTATATTACACATTATTATGTTGCGATGAAAAAATGACTGTTAGACTCAAATTCGGCATTTGCCTTCATCAAAGAAAATTCAACCCTGCCTTGGGCAACAAAGAAATGTTGAAATGTGCAAAATGACCGATTAACACTTTAAGATATTATATGCTTGCTTCATATATATGCTTAAATCACTGCTTGTGTTAAAATTGTTCTCAATTTCTATGTCAAGTAATTGCCATTAATTTAGGAATAGTATTGACGTAACACACCGGGTCGATCAATTTTACAATGAAAGCACGGACTATCTGACTATAGGGCATTAGTACGAATTGATTGTTGTATGAATTTAGGAAATAATTTAACATGTAGCTGAACTAACTCGCTATGTTGAGACAGATGACCGCTACTCGCTACACGTGTTAACCGCAAATGAACCATGTACAGTTTGACAGTTGGTAGTAATCTGTTTGTGGTTGCTGTAACTTTGCTGTGTATATATGAAGCAGCAGGTATGAATACAACATTAGGAGTCCGCAGAAATTCAGCAATACCAGCAGGTGTAAATACAACGATTATAGAAAAGCAGCTGCGAGATAATATTAGGAATGATGTCAGTAATGAGTTATTTGCTCAGTTCGATACCTACCTTTCATTTTGGTCTATCCTAATCTTCGCCATCTTCGGAATTGTAACTAATACCCTTGTGATTATAGTGTTCGTTCGACAGGGACTGAAAGATGGGGTCAACTTATCAATGGTGGCCATTTCCATGTGGGATTTTCTCCGGTGTTTGTGTGCAATCTTACACAGACTTTACGGTCCAATTTATCTGTTTTCTTTGTCTTTTGGAAAATCGTGGAAAGCATTTACATTTCCTAATATAGAATACACCATGATTTCAACCCGCTACGCGTCCTGTGCTCTTGCAACCTACGTATCTATAGAAAGATGTGTTTGTGTAACGATGCCGTTCACTGTTAAATCCGTTTTCACTCCAAAATTCACTCTCTTCATGATAACCAGCCTTTCTATTATAATCTACGGCGCTTACTTTGTCATGTACCTAATCTATAGTATCGTTTGGGTGTACAACCCGGCATTCAACACGACAATTGCGTACTACGTCAACAGCAATTTTTACTACGATAACAGACAAACAGTTATGGCGTACTACAAGACAATCTCAATCACTCTACCCTTCATCTGTTTTATAATTCTCTGCGTCTGTTCAACTGTAACGGTGTATTATATGAGAAAATCTGGAAGTTCGTTTGATAAAGGACGCAAGATATCTAAGAAAGATAAACAAGTATCTAAAGGAGTATCACAGAGGGACAGGCAGGTGGTGAAGATGTTATTAGTAGTAATTCTTGTTTACATCTGTAACCTGTTACCCCAGCTTGTGTTCTATGGGGCACAGTATGTGGAACCTGAATATTACGTTTTGAGGGAGTACAACAATATATTCCTAATAACCGCACAAAGTATGTTTTTGTTAGACATTATCAACGCTTGTACTGGATTCTTTATTTTTCTCAAAATGAGCTCAAAATTTAGGTCCACTTTTCATGCAATTTTCAACTGCGGTAAGACAGACTTAAAGTAAAGAACATTGAACACTTTGATGTAACTTACCACTATGGATAGTATAAATTACAATCGAAATTCCATGTATGGAAGATAGACATGCAGACGTTCTATCTATCTATACATCATTCTATTGTTTTTCTCTCTGATTGTGCTGTAAAGGAGTCGCGGGATTGAACTCTGATCGGTTTTCAGGCTATGGCACGTTTTGTCGCTGGTTATGAAGTAATATTGTGACGTCTCAAAATGTTTGTAACTCCTTTAACCTACCACCTTCTTTGTCTTCCTCTGCATCTTGATCTTTCAATTTTCATGTTGTAACCTATGGCATACCGCTGGTCGATAAGGGCTCATTTTCAATACGTGGCATAGCCATTTCAGCCTATGTTTTTTTTTCAATATAATTAAGAATGTGACTAGTGATAAGAATTAGTCATACCAATATAAAAATGACAGATTCTTGCATGTTTTCAACATGTCGACATAATTCCTTGTCACAAAAAAATATTGCAGGGTAAAGTTGAGACTGGATGAAGTCGAAGAGGTCAAAGATAATTGTAGACTGACAGTGTCACAAGAATTGACAGGTCAAAACTTTTCTATACTTACGGCCATGACTTCACTAGCATTGAATTTCATTGATTTCATTGACTGATATTTCACTGACTTTGGTTTCACTATGATTTCACTGACTCTGATTTCACTATGATTTCTCTGACTCTGATTTCACTACGATTTCACTGACTCTGATTTCACTATGATTTCACTGACTCTGATTTCACTATGATTTCACTGACTCTGATTTCATTATGATTTCACTGACTCTGATTTCACTATGATTTCACTGACTCTGATTTCACTATGATTTTATTGACTAATATTTCACTGACTTTGGTTTCACTATGATTTCACTGACTCTGATTTCACTATGATTTCTCTGACTCTGATTTCACTCTGATTTCACCGACTCTGATTTCACTATGATTTCACTGACTCTGATTTCACTATGATTTCACTGACTCTGATTTCACTATGATTTCATTGACTAATATTTCACTGACCTTGGTTTCACTATGATTTCACTGACTCTGATTTCACTATGATTTCACTGACTCTGATTTCACTATGATTTCATTGACTAATATTTCACTGACTTTGGTTTCACTATGATTTCACTGACTCTGATTTCACTATGATTTCACTGACTCTGATTTCACTATGATTTCTCTGACTCTGATTTCACTATGATTTCTCTGACTCTGATTTCATTATGATTTCTCTGACTCTGATTTCACTATGATTTCTCTGATTCTCACTATGATTTCTCTGACTCTGATTTCACTATGATTTCTCTGACTCTGATTTCAGTATGAATTCACTGACTCTGATTTCACTATGAATTCACTGACTCTGACTTCACTGAATATGATTTCCCTAACTATGATTTCGCCATGATTACTGGTATCCGTGTATCCATCCAGATACGTGGATAAATGCAGATCACCAAATCATGAATTCACTTTTAATATCTATATGGTGTGCAACTCTAATGTCACTATGACTTCGCTGCACACGTACAGATCTCCGCTGAACTGGTTCTTGCGAAGACACTTGCCTGGCATGCAAACGACGTGATTTACCCAGCGAGGTTGAGACCTGACCAACAAAGCAAATATACTTTCCATCTTAAAATCTCTGGATGATAATCGTCTAATTCGTCGCCGTTGCCCAACAGAAAAAATTAGGTCTGGAACCTAGGGACACAAGGGGAAATGGAGGCGCCTTTCTACACAAGGAATGGTTCCAAAGTGTCTCCTCAGAGGAAAGACACATAATGGGAGATTCAGGCAAAATACCAATACATCTCGTAACATAATTTTGGTATAAAGTTAGTATTTGTAACATAATGTTGGTATAGAGTTAGTATTTGTAACATTATTTTGGTATAAAGTTAGTATTTGTAACATAATGTTGGTATAAAGTTAGTATTTGTAACATAATGTTGGTATAGAGTTAGTATTTGTAACATTATTTTGGTATAAAGTTAGTATTTGTAACATAATGTTGGTATAAAGTTAGTATTTGTAACATAATGTTGGTATAAAGTTAGTATTTGTAACATAATGTTGGTATAAAGTTAGTATTTGTAACATAATGTTGGTATAAAGTTAGTATTTGTAACATAATGTTGATATAAAGTTAGTATTTGTAACATAATGTTGGTATAAAGTTAGTATTTGTAACATAATGTTGGTATAGAGTTAGTATTTGTAACATAATGTTGGTATAAAGTTAGTATTACTAAGATAATGTTGATATTCAATTTTTTTTGTAATATAATATCCAAAAGAATAAATTAATTTGAAATAAAATGCTACAGAAAGATCCTAGGAATATCATGGACAGAGAAAAAGAAGAACATTGAAGTTTTGAAATTACTGAAACTAAACGAAGGTTGGCTTCTAAATACAATCATGAAAAGGAAACTACAGTATTTTGGAGACTTAAAGCGACATGATGGTATGAAAGGCTGATTCTGGAGGGCAGAGTGCCAGGCAAGAGAAGAAGACACCAAGAAAACGATGGACCAGCGACATCGAAGAATGTATGAGCAAGTCTCTGGCCAATGCAGGCCTGCTTACCCGGGACAGAGAGGCGTTCAGAGTGTCCACGATAAAGACAACGTTCTGGAAAGAATATGTCACTTGATATATATTTGCAAAATAATGTTGGTACGTATACAGATAGTATTTGTAACATAATGTTGATATAAAGTTAATACTTGGAACATAATGTTGATATAAAAGTATGGCTCAGAAACATGGACATTAAATAAACAATTAGAAAACAGAATTGATGCCTTTGAGATGTGGGTATATAGGAGAATAAGGAGAACATCACGGAAAGAGAAGAAAACAAATAAAGAGGTGCTAAAAACACTTAATATGACGAAAGAACTACTAAGAGAAATAAAGATCAGGCAAATAAAATATTTTGGACACATTAAAAGACATGACACCTTATTGAAGACCTTACTTGAGGGTAAAGTCAAAGGGAAGTGAGCAAGAGGTAGACAGAGATACAAGTGGGAGAGTAGCATCACAAGATGGATAGGTTATAGTCTAGCAGAGTGCACCACCAAAACAAGAGACAAGGGATGTTGGAGATCTGTTGCAGCTAACCTTCGTTGTTGAGACGGCACATGATGATGATAGATTGTTTTTTCGCTAGCTTCGAATTATCCTTGCCTTGCATTTATATAGAATTCACTTGTATGGAATCTTATTATCGAGTTATGTTCGAACACGGTTGCATATATATGTTTAAATTCATGATTCAACAACCTCCCTTCTCCGGACTGCATCCTGCTAATCTGTAGGGGTTTGAACACGAACTCCCCGCCGAAGACGGATGTGTCGGGCCATTGTCGTAAATAAAACAGCGACACAACGCATTTCCATTTTCTGGACTACATCCTGCTGGAAATCTAGAATGGATCATGGTCCTGCTACAAAGGAGATCCAGCGGGAGTTTGAGAATGAACGCTGAAGAAGAAGAAGAACACGAACTCAGACGAAGAAACAATTACAATTTACTTTTTAAAAATAGACCCAAAAAATATATATATATATATTTATTAGGCATTTTGACACAAGATTTTTATATGTGTTCGGTGGAAGATCAGATACCGGTCCGGCAAGAATCATTTCTCCACGTGTTGTCTGGAATCAACTGCTCATAAGGCGGCTTGTCTGCTAAACTGTCTCGCACCTGATGAAGAGCACACGTCGAAACGTCCAATTATATATCATAAATTACAAATACCACAGCTGTCATTCTATCTATCTATCTATCTAATCTATTTAATATAATCTAATCATATAATCTAATACACTAATATAACCTAATCTATATCTAATCTATATCTATTTATATCGATCTATCAATGTTCCTTCAGCGCCGAATACTGTGTTTAGCCGCGTTAGCGCACTGGCTTCGCATATGAGTGGTCCTGGGTTCATTCCCCAGTTGAGGCGGAAATGTTTTCAGATCGAAACGGCTCCCAGGTCGACCCAGCCTTAAATGGGTACCGGATTAATCCGGGAAGTAAAGACTGCGAGGGAGAGGAGATGGCTACCGCCCTCATTTGCAGAGCCTGTGAAATGTGAGATCGTTAACATCTCACACCCCTACGGCATTAATAAATGCTATGGGTTACTTTACTTACTTACTGTGTTTAGAGAAAAGACCAGATCTCTCCAGTTCAAGCGATGTGATGCTACTGCGTGTAATTCTTTTATGCTGTTGACATCCATAGCCATACCCTCGTTCATGTTTATCCTGCTGAGTCTATCTTGGTCTCCCTCGCTGTCGTTTGCCATCTGGTTCCCATTTTAATGCTTATTGTGGCAGTCTGTTTTCATTCATTCTAAGTACAAATCCGATATAAGTCCATCTTTTTTTTTTTTCTTGTTGTAGAAACATAGTGCTGTTTTGTGTCTTCTCTTACTTGGATGTTTCACTTGATTTCTTCCCAACTAATATTTAAGAGATTTCGAAGACATTTATTTGTAAATTTAACAATAATAACGGTTGTTATTATTGTACTATAATTACTTACTCATAAAATGAAGAGGATAAACACAGAGCTATTGTGTTGGCTATGCATGAATCATTATAACAACAACTGAGTTTTATGTACAAATTATGTACTCAGTTTTATGTACAAATATTCCGTAAAAATTCGAAAATAACATTACAAAACAGTTGCTTCACACAATGATTAACTTTAACCCTCACTTGTTCCGCTTCTCTGAAGACTCGAACCAGATTTCGGCCAGCCAGTTTCTCTAGATCTGATGCCGAGTAACCACGTGCGAGTAACTCCGAGAATAGTGCTGGATACTTTGACACATCTTCTAGGCCAACCGGCAATCTGAAGTTGAAAATACAATCTTAAATCACAGAGTTAATTTAAATCTGAATGATCCATCTTAAATCACAAACAAGCAATTTTAAGCTGAATACACCATCATAAACATGCAAAATTTAAGCTGTATGCACCATCATAAACAATCAATTTTAAGCTGAGTGTACCATCATAAACAATCAATTTAAAGCTGAATGCACCATCATAAACAATCAATTTTAAGCTAAATACATCATCATAAGCAATCAATTTTAAGCTAAATACATCATCATAAGCAATCAATTTTAAGCTGAATGCGCCATCTTAAATCATAAACAGCCAATTGAAGTTGAATGTCTTAAACCCTCAATTAACAATTTAATTTTGAATATATCTATATTAATCCTCAAATATTTAAAACTTCGGAAAGGGTAATGGAATTTTGCTAATTACTGGTAACTGATAACACAAAACTCAACGTTTCGAAAAAGAAAGGTCTTTATCAAGAACCAAGTAGCATTGACTATTTTTTGTCATGCTATTCCAAGTATATAGATATTGGGAAACGGGAAACATGGGAATAATCAAGAAAAAAAACCGAAAGAATGCCTCATTAATTCTGCTAGAATGACTGGTAGAACCATGTCGATAGCCACGGTTGAAGCATCCAATGTGGTACCCATACAACCGTGACAGGTTAAGTTATAGATGTACAGATAGTATTAAAGGCTACTCTCTGACTTCTTACGGAGATGGGTAAGAAAACCCCCCCCCCCCCAGAAATTCCTATCTACGGACTTGATTAGATATTGATCATATACTCACCGTTCAACCCCATCATAGTCGCCTCCAATCCCAAGATAGTCTATACCAATTACGTTCTTGATGTGATCAATGTGGTCTGTGGATGAGAGGACGACATTGAATAATAGATGAGACTGCAGTAAAATGGTTTACCAATAGGTATAAATAACCAAACTGGCATAGGATATCCGACAAGGTGGAGAGTGCTGCAGTAAGAGAACTAAGCAACGATAACAACTATGATAATATGTTATTGTTACTGGTAACTAATAGAACTAGTAAATAGTACAAATAATATATATCGATATCAAGTGAGATATTCTTTCCAGAACGTTGTCTTCGTCGTAGATACTCTGAACGTCTCTCTGTTCTGGACAAGAAGGTCTGCATTGGCCAGAGACATGTGCAAACATTCTTCGATGTCGCTAGTCCATCGTCTTCTTAGTCTTCCTCTTCTTCTCTTGCCTGGCACTCTGCCCTCTAGAATCAGCCTTTCGATACCATCATGTCGTTTTAAGTGTCCAAAATACCATTCTTATGATGGTATTTAGAATCCACCTTTCATTTAGTAAAACTAATATCAGAGAGAAATAACATAAATCGCAGGGTGTTACTTCAAACAACTAATCACCTGGATTTTGTGAGAATTGGTACGACGTTTCAGATGGAAACCTGGTAAGGAGACAGATTGTTTCTTCTTCAGCGTTCATTCTCAAATTCCCACTGGATATCTCTTGTAACAGGACAATGGTCCTACACGATTTCTAGTTGGATGTAGTCCAGAGAATGGAAATTCGTTGTGTTGCCGTTTTATTTGCGCCAATGGCCCAACATATCCATCTTCGGCGGGAGATTGTTTCAATTTTAGGCGTTTTATAGTATAGAAGGTCATGTTTCACTTTGCTAAAAGAAATTTGTGATAGCGGTGTGTGTGTGGGGGGGGGGGGGGTTGTTGGTAGCACCTTGTACCTGCTTTCCCGTCATACGCGGATTTACGACATTGCACAGTCATAAGAGCTGGAATCTTATGACTATGAAAGTATACCCATATGTAAACTGACATTGTCTTCTTCTTCTTCTTCTGTGTTCGTTCTCAAACTCCTGCGAATTAGCAGGATGAAGTCCGTAGAACAGAATGCATTGTGTCCTGGCCTACACTTCTGCGACTTATATCTGCGTTGTGGCCTGGTTGTGTCCAAGGCAGAGAAACAACAGCTATCTTGATACATAATACTGTAGACAGAGAGATGTGGAGAGTCATGATCGTCTACGCCAGCCGGTATGACACCTGATGATGGTGATGATGTGCCCTGGTCTACACCTCTGCGACCTATATCTTTGGTGTATCCTTGTCTACACCTCTGCCACTTATATCTTCGTTGTGTCCTGATCTACACCACTGCGACTTATATCTTCGCATTTCAGCCTGACACATCCGATTTCAGTATGGCTTCTGTGTCACTTTACCCTATATAGGATGAGACAGAAAAATCCACCCCATAGCCTCCCAAGTAACCTCTTAGAATACGTATGGAAGGTAAACAGTGTTACTATTCTTTACTCCCCTGTCGGGGCGACGGCACCACATGGAAGAATTAGCATTGTGTAACGTCCACAGATTCCGGAGATAGTGACGTCAGTTGACATGCGTTTTAAAACTAATTTTATACATATATAGTTACATATTTAAATAACGGTTCAAAAGGCGTAGAGGGGTGATTTCACAGTACTCGAGTTTCCCATATATACTCTATCACTTTCAACGGTACGTCGCCTGCCGATAGTAACACCCATAGCACGTAAATCTGTAGCTTCAAGAAATAATCCTCAGGGATATCAGGAAAAAATTCCACCCAATGACTTGAGCCAGATTCGAAGCTTAGACCTCTAGAACATAATGTGAGCAGCTTAACCACTACCACTAGGAAGCTACATCCTCAGTTGCACTTAACAAAATAAATCTGAAAACCATCCTGGCATGTGATCATTTCTTATTCATTTGCTATATTAATAACCTGGCACGCCAATCTGGCACATTTATTAACACTTACCAGCAACCTGTGCCAGTGTTGCGTTGCTTGAACAGCTCACATAATCAGAATAGAAGTTAATCATAATAACTCCGCGATTATCTCTCTGAAATATCAGGTCAATCAATTATATCATGAAAATGATCAGAAATAGCTAATTCGCATAACAAACCACGCTAAAGATGGTAAGATCATTTGACAAAGGTGATGATGAAGATAACGATGATGATGATGGTGGTGGTGGTTCTCCTTCGCAAGCGAAGTTGAGCGTGACATTAAGAATGGTCAAGTTTGGTTTAATTGTGTGTGAGTCCTCAGGTGGCTTATAAGTCCAATCCAGGCTCTGAAAGATATGTTGCACAGACCTGTCGTCAACTTCACCCTTGCATAGTCACATTGGCAAAAGACAAAGTCACGAGGACTGGGTTTACGTCAGGGTACATCAGATGACCATGGTGCGTTTCTATCTCACCGTGATCGTAGCTCTCTCCTGCTGCATAACGCCTTCTTGCACACTGACCCAATTGGTGATTGGGTTCCTTTGCTCAGTCCACCACTTTCAGACTTTACATGCACGGGCAGAACTATTTGTTAACATTAAAATCAAGACTATAAGCATAGTTGTACAAATATGAAGTAACGGTGTTTGTGTGTCGAAAATTATGTAGACCGATTAAGTACAGAATAAAATAAAAATAAAATCATACATGAGGATCGAACACACTATGATTATCACTAAGAGTATACAAGAATCTGTTTTTGACCTCTTAACCACCAAACATATTTCAAAGAGCAATCCAGTTAGCTGAAAGATGCAGGGGTCACCAGGTTGGATAGATTACGAAATGAAGACATTCGAGAAAGAATAGGTATAACACCTTGCATAGATTACATAGAAAGGCAGCAGATCAAGTGGTTTGGCCACATTATGAGAATGCATCACGACACGTTGCCCGTGAAGGGCAACTGAGATCAGGGTACAAAGTCAGAGGAACACAAAAAAAGATGGATAAAAAACGTCAAAGATATCCTAAACAAACAGTCATAGCACAGCCACGGCGACACATCTGGCCTTGTAACACAAGATCTAGCTCTATCCCCGCCTCGCATAACGGCAAAAGTGGATAAGAAACCACCTGGGGAAAGACAATAGACCACCAAACGATGCATATTTTAGTTTCAGCTTAGCTATTGGAAAGGAACTGTGTTACACTACTTTGTAATAACTTGACATACAGCGCACACTCCTCTCTATCCGATGTTGGTGTACCTATTATGGTGAGATACACTTCTTTCCACCGCGAACGTGAGTCAAATTTGGTTATATCTGAGCTTTACAGCCATCAAAAAATAATGGATGCTGCAGCTCTGGTAATCCAGTCACCCCGATCTACGGGTTAAATGCCCGCAGCATTCATTTTTATAAATTTGTTGTTGTTGTTTTTTACTTCCATCTGAGTAGGAGGTATCTTCTCAAAACATTGTACCGGCATGACATTTAGAACTATCTGGTTATGAAATAAAACATTGTACAGGCATGACATTTAGAACCATGTGGTTATGAAATAAAACATTGTACATGCATGACATTTAGAACCATCTGGTTATAAAATAAAACATTGTACAGACATGACATTTAGAACCATCTGGTTATAAAATAAAACTTTGTACAGACATGGCATTTAGAACCATGTGGTTATGAAATAAAACATTGTGCATGCATGACATTTAGAACCATCTGGTTATGAAATAAAACATTGTACATGCATGACATTTAGAACCATCTGGTTATAAAATAAAACATTGTACAGACATGACATTTAGAACTATCTGGTTATAAAATAATTATATTTAAAAACCTATAGATTGCACTAAAGTATACAAGAGCTCTATAGCTCGTAGGTCCTGTAGATTTAAACAGTAGACAGATGTCGGACCATTGACACAGATAAAACAACGATATAACGCATTTTCATTTTTTGGACTACATTCTGCTGGAAATCGAGTATGGCTATTGTCCTGCTACAAGAGAGATTCAGCTGGAGTTCGAGAATGAACGCTGAAAAAGAAGAAAGCAACAAGTATTACACTTACCACAAGAGGAAGCACCTCATCCCTGACGTTTCTGTCGTGAGCACAGACCGCATACGCCGAGGAGTGGCTAAATATGACAGGAGCCCGAGATATACTAAGAGCCTTCTGCATAGTTTTTGTGCTGACGTGGGACAAGTCAACCAACATCCCGATTCTATTCATCTCGTGTATCACTAACTGCAGGTTGGAGAAAACACAAGGGTTGTGGGTTGGAGAAAACACAAGAGTTGGTGGTTGGAGAAAACACAAGGGTTGGGGGTTGGAGAAAACACAAGGGTTGTGGATTGGAGAAAACACAATGGTTGGGGGTTGGCGAAAACACAAGGGTTGGGGGTTAGATAAAACACAAGGGTTGGGGTTGGAGAAAACACAAGGGTTGGGGGGTTGCAGAAAACACAAGATTTGGGGGTTGGAGAAAACACAAGGGTTGGAGGTTTGAGAAAACACAAGAAACATTAAATCAACAGAACAGTAATGAAACAGACTTCAGTCTATGCTGAAATATAATTACATACATTACAAAGTATATAATAATTACATGATCAGAGAATCATAGAAATGTGATTGACCACAGGGCTGTGCTATGATGCGGCGGCAACAAGAGGCACCAATCAAAATATATTGTCGGGGGCGGCATTTCCAAGACTTTCATCATACTCAGAAAATCTACAGCACTGTCCTGTGCTGCGGAGGTATTCTTACTGATATAATGAAAAGCCACTGCCATTTTGCGGAGATCCTCCACTTCTTAGCTTCCCAGGGAAACAATATGTCTAGAAGCTTATAATAAAGAAACCAGACGAATTTTTTCCCTAGCAAACTAAGAACAAAATCTCTGCATAACTGCGGCAACCCTTCATCGTATCCTTAAGGAGATCTCCGCAGCTAAGGGGTTACGTGTTCTCTGCGGGCCACGCCTATCTCGTAACCTTTGATTGTCCTATAAGACCTAACTGCAAAAAGTAAACAGGCCTTTATTCGGTACGTTTTTTATTATTATCTGGTTATGCGTTTGACACTATATATTTGAAATTTCCCGCTAAAAATAGCCAAAAACCAACCAATGAAACGAACGGCATAATCACAATCGGCCTACTAGGTCATCAGTCCACAGGTTGTGACTTGAACCCGGTCGTACCTATACTCACTCCCAAACTGTGCACTCTCGATAAGGAATCATGCTTGTGAATCTCGAAATCTTCTGATCGGGCGCACTCACTTAGAACGCTAGGTATGTCTGCTCGGTCCATAAGCTATCATCTGTTCTGGTAGCGTGGTTAGCTAACGTGTTGGCTCGTTCGTTTCCCTTTACACCCCCGCGTGAGCTTTAACAAAGATAAGTGTGATTTTGACTATCTGAATGATATTCATTGAGTCACTTAGTATGCACGGATGAGAATAAGCTTGCGATTCCAGCCAGTTTAGTTCTTGCGTTACAGCAAACACTTTCATGGTTAGACTGCTTGGTGTCACCCTAGGGAAGGCCCTACTGGCTTTGTGTACTATTCTTCCACCGTAATAAGGCAGTAAAGGTATATGTTGGTGAATGACCGACCCACCCAAGAATGACCGATCCACCCAAGAATGATCGACCCACCCAAGAATGATCGACCCACCCAAGAATGATCGACCCACCCAAGAATGATCGACCCACCCAAGAATGATCGACCCACCCAAGAATGATCGACCCACCCAAGAATGACCGACCCACCCATGAATGATCGACCCACCCATGAATGACCGACCCACTCATGCAAATTACAGTGTTATTCATTTTATTTTTATTTCGCAATGATAAATACTACATACCAGCTGATGGGTATTCTGTAGAAGACCTTGCTTTCACAAGTTGTTGAATTGTCATTGACTATTTACACGTCCCATCAGTACTGGTAGCGTATCCTATTTCGGACGTAGCCATCAACCCAGAATGTTTGGTTGTAGTGATTTTCTAGGCAATATAAATACGTTAAGTAGTTTTCCATTGCTTTCTGAACGGTCGGTATGCACAATTTCCTGTGGAAGAATTCGAACCAGATACTTTTGCCTTCACAGACGCGCTATTAACCACTCCACCACAGATCCGAATCACATCGATATACCAGAGCAATATTGATCACACTCTTTACTTGATGGTTATAACTGGAACCATCATAAGTGATACTTCTTCTACAGCAAACCGAGTCTTTCAACATAGATGATACTGCTTCTACAGCAAACCGTGTCTTTTGACATAAGTAATACTGCTTCTACAGCAAATATGTCTTTCAACAATAATTTATACTTCTTCTACATCAAACCGTGTCTTTCAACATAGATGATACTGCTACTACAGCAAACCGTGTCTTTCAACATAGATGATACTGCTACTACAGCAAACCGTGTCTTTCAACAATAAATGATACTGCTTCTACAGCAAACCGTGTCTTTCAACATAGATGAAACTGCTTCTACAGCAAACAGTGTCTTTCAACAATAAGTCATACTTCGTCTACAGTAAACCGTGTCTTTTGACAATAAGTGATACTGCTACTACATCAAACCGTGTCTTTTAACAATAAGTGATACTGCTTCTACAGCAAACCGTGTCTTTTGACATAAGTAATACTGCTACTACAGCAAACCGTGTCTTTTAACAATAAGTAATACTGCTTCTACAGCAAACCGTGTCTGGCAACAATAAATGATACTGCTTCTACAGCAAACCGTGTCTTTTGACATCAGTAATACTGCTTCTACAGCAAACCATGTCATAGATGAAACTGCTTCTACAGCAAACCGTGTCTTTTGACATGTGATACTGCTTCTACAGCAAACCGTGTCTGTCAACAATAAGTCATATTGACACATTAGGGATATCCTTTTTTAAAGTGACCCAATTTGCCTATTTTCCTTTATTTTAATGGCCATTTTGTGTAATACCTTATGTCAACAGCTAATTAAAAATCAAGAAAAATGTGATGATTTACAAGGATGATTTACAAGGATGATTTACAAGGATGATTTACAAGGATGATTTACAAGGATGATTTACAAGGATGATTTACAAGGATGATGACAATGGAATGTATTATAGAGAAACTAGATCAAGCAGTGGTAGCTCAGCCGACTGTGCTACTATTCCGAGTATAACCAGGGAGTTATGCCAGCTGGAGGATTCATGGCGTTTCTTCCTCTGCGTTTATAATTGCAGGATTTGGGAGTGAAGTATCAATTTGTTCAACATTAATGGTACATTTGAAGCAAATTTAGATTTACCAACCAAAACAGATCAGGAACAGTCAGTTATCGTGGGCTCAAAGAAATACCGAATACAATAACATATCGCAGATCTGTGAGAATGTGTCCAGTGTTTAATGAAGTGACGATAAACTAACTAACCAAATGTTGATATGTTCACGAAGATAACATTATGCAGATGTCATGCACCAAGCAACATCAAATAGCCAACATACTGCTACTTCCATCATCGTCAATAAGGAAAAACTGCAGGTAGTCGACAATTTTACTTACCTTGGAAGCACTCTCTCTCGCGATGTCAACATTGATGTGGAAATTAACAAGAGACTGGCAAAAGCTAGTGCTGTATTTGGCGGATTACGCAAAAATGTATGGGACAGAAGAGGTATAAGAACAACCACCAAACTACAAGTATATCATGCTGCTGTTATACCAACCTTACTATACGCCTGCGAAACGTGGACAGTGTATGCTAGACATGCAAGAAAGTTAAATCATTTCCATCTTACCTGCCTACGTAAATTACTAAACATCCATTGGTGGGACAAAGTACCAGACTACGAGATCTTGGAAAAATCAACCTCAATAAGCATCCACACAATACTTATGAAGGCGCAGGCACGCTGGGCAGGCCATCTTGTGCGTATGGAGAACTCGCGATTGCCAAAACAAATATATTATGGAGAACTCAAGGCAGGATTTCGAAAAGCTGGTGGACAGAAAAAGCGTTTCAAAGACACGCTCAAGTCATCCTTGAAACATCTTAACATTGACGTAGGCGCTTGGGAGAGCCTCGCTCAGGATAGAACGGCTTGGCGTTACAGCATTAGAACGGGAGCACTAGCGGCAGAAGAATTCAGACAAGAAACTGCAAGACAGAAGCGGACACGTAGAAAAGAAAAAACATCTCAACCTCACACAGATACCTTCTATTGTTGTCAATTCTGTAAAAGAACATTTTGTGCGCGCATTGGACTTGCTAGTCATTTAAAAACGCACTATTAACTTTATTATTTTATTATTTATTGTTATTATTATTATGGTTGAGTTTTTGGTCATCGTCGATCACGACGGACGAACATCATCATCATGCAGATGTGAGTCTGCTAACAATATTAGTTACCTCCCCGAACTCTGTCAATCCTCCAAGAAGATGGCTGCTGTTCTTATCTTCCAGCCAGTTGTCTGCCCTAATCAGGGGAGATAACATACAGTTTACGATTATTATAGCAAATATGCTTTACCAATATTATCTCAACTATACTTAAAATAGGAGAGGGAAGGAAGACCAGATACGTAACGACTGTTGCAGAAAAATACACAACACACTAGTGACATCAACAGAAATATACGTTTCGACTAAACAGTCTTCATCAGGACACAAACAAACAACAAGAGATGAATATTACAAACAGAATCATAACGTATGAGAGGAGTAGACGAAGATTGTAAGATATTTTTATGGAGGTCGCGGTGAATGGATTACCAGAACCACGACCTCAACTATTTTTATGGTTCTAAAGCTCTGATGTAACCAAACTGGACATCTGCGGTTGAAAGTAGCATTCCTCAACATAAGAGATACATTTTACTTTACCAAGAAGATGGTAAGGGAGATAAGATGATAAGGGAAATAAGATGATAAGGGAGATAAGATGATAAGACGATAAGGGAGATAAGATGATAAGGGAAATAAGATGATAAGGGAGATAAGATGATAAGGGAGATAAGATGATACAATGAGGTAAAATTTGTTAAAACTCAACCAGGACGGAATCGACGGATACAGTGTACGGTTTGTCCCGTTACCCACCCCACCCCCTTTTTCCCTGTATTTTTAACTATTTTTAAATAAAAGTCGCCGAATTTCGCATGAACAAAATGGAACTGACACGAAAATGTGTGAATGATTATCTTTGTGAAATAAATCTCCCCCTCCTCCCCCCCTCCCCAATACTGAAGATATATCTACGATAATGGGTATTATGTGATTTCTACATCTGAATGTGATAGATTAGAACACGGTTTAACCATTTAGAAACTCTGAAACAACGCTGTGACAGATCTAGCAAATCGACAGCGACGAAACACACTGCTCATAGAAAAATGAAGAGTTTTCAGGAGACGACTAAACGTGGCCATGACACATAGACATAACGGTTATAAGGCCAGAGGCAGACCATGTAAAAGATGGATCACAGAAATCAAAGAAGCCACGGGAACAAGCTTACAAACAGCGCACAAGAAGGCCATCTCCAGAGAACTCTTCCACCCCTGACGCTGCAAGGCAAACAAGGGACACAGCGTATAGATAGATAGATAGATAGAATGGGTATTATACCTACCACGGCGTGTTACAGCTGTGAGTGATTGTCATATACCGAACGCCTAGATCATAGAACATTCGAAGGTTTCCCAAGCTGCTGTCGATCGAGTGACCGCCTTCCAGACCAATCAAACTGCCTACCTTTCCTGCCCTGAAGGCATCTTCGATACCTGGTTGTATCATAAAACAAAAAATATCAAATTGAATATAGAAACATGTAACTTCAATACCTGGTTGTGTCATAAAAAAGTATACTAACGGTAACTTTAGAGGTGACAGTAATTTAGATTTTACAGTAACTATAGTGTTGGCAGTAACTTTGAGTTGGGTAACTTTGGCATTAATTTTGAAGTTGGCAGTAACTGTTGGGCTATCACTTTAGAGTTTGAGGCAAATTTAGTGTATATATATGTAGTAATATATATATAAAAATTTATATAAATAATTTTGGGTCTCTGAAAGTCTTGGCAATTTCCACACTTTACATGTGTGTGTTTGCCTGCCAGTTTGATCTAAAGGCACTACTTGCTCTGGCCAAAAACCCAAAAAATAATACTTAGACCCCAGACCATTAATAAAAGAAAAGAAAGCTATGTTGGTCCCATGCCAAACGAAAAAAGCTTAATCTGGCTCGCCACCTCCACGAGTTTTCCCAATTTCTCTTTACATTTACTTGTTACATTTTTTCAGATATGTGATTGCCTCCCCTAAAATTCCAATTATTTGATTGCCTCCCCTAGCATAACAAATATTTGATTGCCTCCACTAGTATTCCAAATTAGTTTTGTATATATTATTCAATAAAAATTAAAGGAAATAAGTCAATACTTCGTAGAACAGAAAATAATTTTACTGAATACATAATTGCAAGACTGATTGAACACTATTACTCACCCTGAGCGGTTGTAACAAACTGAAACACGTCTGGATATCTGGCTACAATCTTCTTGATTGTGTCCACCTGGTTAAGAGATTGTCTCACGGCATCTTTGTATTGGGAGTCACAAGGGACATAGGCAGCCCAAAACTAATAAACAAAAGACATATATAAACATTAATAAACGGCTAAAAGAAATTCGGAAACAGAATTAGAGATACATTTCGGTACAGCATAGCAATAGATTATATAGCAATAGAGAATAGCAATAGTAGAGTTTGCAACAAAACTGTTTACAATGAAACCCACACCACTGCAATGAAAACCGTGCTCCAGTAACTATAAGGCAAGATACGCCCTTGAAAATCGTTATATATTTCAGCACGAAAGTGCTTAAGACAGTGGCGTATCCTGCATGCATGCAAGGCTTGCCTTAAAATTTTATAATGTAAACAATAATTCGAGAAAAATATTTTTAGCAATTAATACTAAATTATTGTATAAATATTGGTCGCTAGTTTCTAATATAACAATTATTCATCATTGACGAAAAGATGGTCTCTCTCTCTCACTCTCTCTCTCTCTCTCGCTCTCTCTCTTCTCTCTTCCTGATTGTGCTCTAGACAATTTACAAAATAGAGTTGCATAGAATTAATGATTGATAGTTTCCGAGCTTTACAAGGTTTATGCCCAAGAGAAGTAGTGCTAAAACATGCAACTCGAAACAGTAATTTCTCAATGACAGCGAGTTCTCATTGCTAGCGTCGTGGATACATACTTTGCTAGCGCCTTAGATATATACATTGCTAGCGCTGTGGATACATACCTTTGGACCAACTTTACAACTACTCTAACCTTACTGGAGAACAAAATAGTTTATTGCAAATCACAAAATGGCAAGCTTGATTGTTGTCGAACACCATTGCAATGATTAATACCATACCATTGCAAAAGAAAGTCAAAACAAAGATCTTAGTCTTGAAATCAGAAAAACTGAATGGTAACAATAAAGAACAAGTGTCCTCCAGAAAGCAATATCAAAGTAGATAGGACCAGTATGAATCAAGTCAACATATTCAAATATTTGGGTACCTTAATAACATCAGATGAAAGATGTATTAAAAAAGTCAAATGAGTCTCCATGAATTTCCCAGGCAAAAGCAAGATTCCACAAGATGAAGAACATCATATGGCATATATCTTTGTCAATTGAGATAAGAAACAGATTTATTAGAAGTTCTCTCTCTCCCTCTCTCTCTCTCTCTCTATGTGACGTGTCCTTTACAGAACGTTGTCCTCACTGCCATTTTGTGCGAGCTTTCCCAGCTTCTTCCAGTGTCATAGGTCTTCCAAGGTCTTCTTAGAAGTTACATAAAATCAATTCTCACGAGTTGAAGTGAATCGTGGACACTCCAATAGTGAAACATTATATAGAGGCAGTAGAGATGTGATGTTATAGAAGAATATCAAGAACGCCATGAACAGATAAAGGGCGTAATGAAGATATCAGGTAAACAGGTTCGTTTAAAAAGATACCTGCTTACTCACATCAGAAAGAGACAGTCCACATTTTATTTTCAATTGGTCTCTATTGTTACACAGACAATACAGGGTATATAAATCATATTTTACAGAACTGTTGTTACACAGACAATACGGGGTATATAAATCATATTTTACAGAACTGTTGTTACACAGAAAATACGGGGTATATAAATCATATTTTACAGAACTGTTGTTACACAGAAAATACGGGGTATATAAATCATATTTTACAGAACTGTTGTTACACAGAAAATACGGGGTATATAAATCATATTTTACAGAACTGTTGTTACACAGAAAATACGGGGTATATAAATCATATTTTACAGAACTGTTGTTACACAGACAATACAGTGTATATAAATCATATTTTACAGAACTGTTGTTACACAGACAATACAGGGTATATAAATCATATTTTACAGAACTGTTGTTACACAGAAAATACGGGGTATATAAATCATATTTTACAGAACTGTTGTTACACAGACAATACGGGGTATATAAATCATATTTTACAGAACTGTTGTTACACAGACAATACGGGGTATATAAATCATATTTTACAGAACTGTTGTTACACAGACAATACAGGGTATATAAATCATATTTTACAGAACTGTTGTTACACAGACAATACAGGGTATATAAATCATATTTTACAGAACTGTTGTTACACAGACAATACAGGGTATATAAATCATATTTTACAGAACTGTTGTTACACAGACAATACAGGGTATATAAATCATATTTTACAGAACTGTTGTTACACAGACAATACAGGGTATATAAATCAGATTTTACAGAACTGTTGTTACACAGACAATACAGGGTATATAAATCATATTTTACAGAACTGTTGTTACACAGAAAATACGGGGTATATAAATCATATTTTACAGAACTGTTGTTACACAGACAATACAGGGTATATAAATCAGATTTTACAGAACTGTTGTTACACAGACAATACGGGGTATATAAATCATATTTTACAGAACTGTTGTTACACAGAAAATACGGGGTATATAAATCATATTTTACAGAACTGTTGTTACACAGAAAATACGGGGTATATAAATCATATTTTACAGAACTGTTGTTACACAGACAATACAGGGTATATAAATCATATTTTACAGAACTGTTGTTACACAGACAATACAGGGTATATAAATCATATTTTACAGAACTGTTGTTACACAGACAATACAGGGTATATAAATCATATTTTACAGAACTGTTGTTACACAGACAATACGGGGTATATAAATCATATTTTACATAACTGTTGTTACACAGAAAATACGGGGTATATAAATCAGATTTTACAGAACTGTTGTTACACAGACAATACAGGGTATATAAATCATATTTTACAGAACTGTTGTTACACAGACAATACAGGGTATATAAATTATATTTTACAGAACTGTTGTTACACAGAAAATACGGGGTATAGAAATCATATTTTACAGAACTGCCCACTGTATACCACAATAATAAAACTATTGCCATCTAAGAAGGCTCTGTTGGACACCATCTGAGACCATGTCTCATGTCTTTTAACCACAGTTCAATTCACTGAATACATCCATATCAGCGCATGACACTGACCGGAGAACGAAGACCAAAGCAAAGAAGACATAAATATATTACAACAAAACAGGAAAACACGTACTCAGAAAAAAAAGTTAAAAGTTAGGGTGTGTAGCCAAAGTTTGTCTTTATCGTGTATAGAAAATCTCTGTTTATACTAAATATTTCAGGGAAACAAATGTCGAAAACGGCGTGCTCTGTTTATATTTATTGTAGCTGTCTCAACAGTACACGAGAGTTTGTGAACAAGTTCCCACGTGAGCCATGTCACAATGAAGTTTGGCAAATCAGTGGTAATACACATAATAACACACACAAATCGACGTTTCGACTACACGGCCTATATCGAGAACATAGTATAAAACGCTACGAGTAAAACGGCACTGTCCACGTTGACATAAAAATTGCTAGATGGGATAAATAAAATGGACCGAAGCAGAATGAACGAAAGAACTAAACATAAAAATGCGTAAAACTGTCATTATTATGTGAACTTTCACGGTGCCGTTTTACTCGTAGTGTATTATCTTGTGTTCTTCATAAAGGCCTTTTGGTCGAAACGTTGAGTACTGTTAGTTCGGTCAGTGAGTACTGTTACATGTTTTACCGGTTATTAACACAAATAAACTACCCTGAATTGAGAAAAGGGCATACAAGTAGGCAGAAGGGTGAGTTGGTAAGAACTTCAGTGTAGGAAATGTTGACAAAACATAGCTAAGATTTACAGACCTGTGCTCCAAGTTTGCCTTGTCGTATCCGAGGAATATCGGTATGAACAATTGGCCATCCATTTCTCAGGTCAATACTCCACACAGAATTGTTGGCTAGATTACGATACCTCCAAGGAAGATCGTTATGTCTGCAGAGAAGAAGCAATGATGGAAACAGTGCCAGAAATATATCTATGAACACAGAACAAGCAGATAGTGGGTTTCTGCTTTTTCTTCTTCTATGTTTGATTTTTCTTCTTTTTATAGTCCATGCCGTGTAGCGTCTGTTATCATGTCTTTGTTGGCGTCGGTTATCATGTCTTTCTTGGCGTCGGTTATTATGTCTTTGTTGGCGTCGGTTATCATGTCTTTCTTGGCGTCGGTTATTATGTCTTTGTTGGCGTCGGTTATCATGTCTTTCTTGGCGTCGGTTATTATGTCTTTGTTGGCGTCGGTTATCATGTCTTTCTTGGCGTCGGTTATTATGTCTTTGTTGGCGTCGGTTATCATGTCTTTCTTAGCGTCGGTTATCATGTCTTTGTTGGCGTCGGTTATCATGTCTTTCTTGGCGTCGGTTATCATGTCTTTGTTGGCGTCGGTTATTATGTCTTTCTTGGCGTCTGTTATCATGTCTTTGTTGGCGTCGGTTATCATGTCTTTCCTTAGATTTCTATTTTGTGCACTGCCAATTTCCATTGTGTTTTGTACGTGGTATCCTGATTAATAATTTAGTAGGTAATGACCACAGATCAGTATTTTTTAGAAATTCACAATGAATTTATCAAGGACAGCAGCACGCTCACTAGGTGGAACTATAAGAGGGCAGACTGAAAAATGTACCAGCATTTAACCAGAGTTCTAGCTAAAGACATGAACTTGTACCAGGACATCAATAGATTAGTGAGTGAATTTAATAGATGCATACTACATGCTTCTAGTACAACCATACCCGGTGGAGGGGGGCACGCAAAAACTACAAACGCTATTGGAATGATGAACTGGAGAGGCTACAAAATTAGACGGAAACAACTAGTCAGAAGGCAGAGAACAGACCTAGACAAGAACACCACAAAAAATATCAGCAAACAAAGGCTAAATTTCAAAGAGCCAAGTTACAAGCCGACGAATAAGCTGGAAAGAAAAAATAAAATCGCTGAAAGAAAAAGAGGCACTAGGAAATTATAGAAGCTGGTAAAACAATAATGATACCACTCCTCAAATCAGGAAAAGAAGGCAGCACAGTTTCCAATTACAGGCCCATCAGCCTCACAAGCTGTCTGTACAAAACAATGGAACGCATTATCAATCTTAGGATGCAGTGTTACCTTGAAAGTGAAAACCTTCTGGTATCGCAGCAAGCAGGCTTTAGGCAGAGCTACTCTACTGAAGATCAGGCAACCTAACTCTCCCAAGAGATTGAGGACGCCTTCCAAGATAAGAAAATGGCACTAGCAGCATGGATAGACCTCATGAAAGCATTTGACAAGGTTTGAAAAGGACTCTTAAAGAAATTGCGAAATTTCAGGGTTAACTCCAGAATGTTCAAATGGGTAAAAGTATATCTGCATAATAGAAGAGCCAGTGTACAATTGGATTGTCGCAAGTGCAAGAAATTCCTACTTCGTCATGGAGTCTCCCAGGAAGACGTCCTGTAACCCACACTTTTCTTGGTTTACATCAATGACCAAGTTGCCGAGCTACCATAGGGGATCAAAATGGCAATGTATACTGACAAGCTAGTGATCTGAATCACGGAAGAACATGCGACAGTTCCACTAAACAAATACAAAGAGCTATCGATGATCTAACCCTATGGACAAATATAAGATGCGCCAGCATTAACACAGATAAATGCAGCACTACACACTTTACACTCTCACCGAAGCAAAAAGCCAATGTTATCAAGATAGACGGAAAACTTTTCAAAGAAGACAAACAACCCACATACTTCAGAGTTACTTTTGATGATAAGCTGATATGGAACCAACACATAAACGCAGCAACAACAAAAGCCAGGAGGAAGTTAGCTATCCTGAGAAAACTAAGTGGAACCACATGGAGAACCAGTGGGAATATACCCAGTAAAGTTTACCAGCACGGCATACGACTACTCCTGGAATATGGTTCAGCTGCGTGGTGTTCTGAAACAAACACCACATTACAAGATCTAGATAAAGTGCAAAACCAGGCACTTAGAATAATGTTGGGAGCAATGAAATCAACACCCATAGCAGAGATGCACAAAATTGGGAGAACGCAATCACTTGGCGCGCGCAGATACACAAAAATATTAACATAAGCATAAAAGTTTCAGTATATGCCAAATCATCCAATAAAGGAAAGACTCCAAAATCTAACAATGGGGCTACTGAAAAGAAGCAGCTTCATCAACCAAGCTAAACGTTTCCGTAGAGAACTTACAAACCTGCCTGAAGTTGACAGCCCCTTAAGGTATGTACCAAAACAAACCCCTTGGGGTGAAAGGCATGGAATACCAATATACATTCAGACCCACGTGAAAGGAATACTAAGCGATGACGAACAGAACATTGTTTAGCGAAGAACAGTAACCCTCAGTTTCCTGGACGATAAATATTCACAAGACATATGGGTCGAAGTATACACAGATGGGTCAGCACAGAATGCAGTGAGGAATGGAGGTGCACGTGTATATATAGAATATCCACAGAAGTCTAGAGATACGATCAGAACACCAACAGGGAAATGCTGTAATAATTATGGTGCAGAAAATCCAAGCAACTAGAGTGGTAACTAAAAAAACTGCTGAACTCCAACCATGGCCCACAGCCCGTGGTATTCCTGGCAGATGCAAGGTCAGTACTTCAAGCTCTCCATTCTAGAAAACTAACAGAATTACAAAAACTACTTAATTAACTGTCTTACCAGTATAGGGTAACTATGCAGTGGATACTCTCTCACTATGGAATACCAGGAAATGAAGGTGCGGATGTACCATCCAGATGTATTAATCACCTACCTTCAGAAAAAAACAGATGTTCAAGTCAATAAGAAAGCCCAAACACCACCTCGCGATGGCTATCACATTATGAACAGATCAGAACAAGTTCTAATTCTATGTCTCAGAACGGAATCCAACAGACTCCGCAGTCACATGTACACAAAGTTCAAGATTGGCAACACGGCCATGTGCACATGTGGACAGGCAGCACAAAATACCAAGCATATACTTCAAGATTGTTCTTAGTATGAAACGCTGAGTCAGACATATTGGCCAGAGGAAACAACACTGGAATCAAAGCTCTATGGGCCACAGTATGAACTACAAAAGACAGTGAGTTTTATTAAGGAGACAGAATTACAGATATAGACATGTTTCAAGTGTGAGTTTTATTCAGGAGACAGAATTACAGATATAGACATGTTTCAAGTGTGAGTTTTATTCAGGAGACAGAATTACAGATATAGACATGTTTCAAGTGAACGAAAGAAGGAGTATACTGTCAATCGTTCCCGATACCAATATTCTCTCATGACGCACTGCTAGACTCTCTTGGTCTTCTTCTACCTCTACTGCTCTCCCACTTGTCTGTTGTTACAATGTATTCCATCTTTCTCATGATGTCTCAAAAAAAAAAAGGATGACTCCTTTTCTAATGCATGCAAGCTACTCTATTTTTGAATTTATTTTATTTATACTCATACATTACTTCATATTTCATATTTATTACGATTTGTATCTGCCCATTGTGTTCTTAATGTTCTTCTATCACATCTTTGCTGCCTTCAATATAATTTTTAACTATTCTGTTGAGTGTCCATGATTCACTTCCATACATCAGAAGTGGTTATATATAACTTCTAAGAACTCTCGCACTTCAACTGCAAAAGATATATTACATAGGATGCTCTTCATCTTGTGAAATGTTGCCTTTGTCTTGGCAATTTTACATTTGACTTCTTTAACACATCTTCCATCTGATGTTATTAATGAACCTAACTATTTGAATATGTTGACTTGTTTCAGACTGACCCCATTTACTTCAATATTGCATTCTACTCGTAGTTATTTATTCTTTGTTATTACCATTACTTCGGTGTTTCTGCTATTCAGGCTAAGCCCTTTGTTTTGAATAAGTAAGTATTGAAAGAAAACTCTATATAAAAATGGTTAAATATCATTTTTACGGTGAACAATTATAAACCTGTTTATTTATATCATTGTTTTAGTGTTGTGGAATTGCTGCATCTAACCTCTATTTGATATTATGGTTCCACTCTGTTTTTGTTAATTTTCTTGGTAAAGACCTTTTGATCGAAACGATTATCCTGTGTATTGTATTGTTCAACGTATAACTGATATTCCTTACTTTTCAGTGGTCAATCTCAAACTCCCACTGTATCCCTCTACTAGCAGGACACATTCTCAAACTCCCGCTGGTTCTCTCTTGTAGAAGGATACATTCTTAAAATCCCACTGGATCTCTCTTGTAGCAGGACAATGGGTCTATTAGAGTCTAGCAGGATGTAGTCCAGAGAATGAAAACGAGTTGTGTCCCCGTTTTATTTGCGTCACTGGCTCGACACATCCGTCTTTGGCAGTATTTAGAAACTAATTTCCACGAAGCAATCAGCCTAATCACAAAGGTATGCTAAAATTTCGTTAAAGATCACATGTAGACAGTGGTGGACTGGATTTAGATATATTCATGACCAGGAGACAAAAACTACTGAAAGGTCATCAGTTGTTGTCAAGGAACCTGGAAGAGTCTGTAAAATACATGGTGAAAGCGACACCAAACATTCACATAACATAAGCTCACTTTGATCTGCCAGTTATCCAATTAACAACAGTGGATACGTACCCATCCACAAGCGGATACTGAGAGAGTATCTCAATTGCTCTTTTCAAACGATCGTGTTGGGGTTCTTCAGGGGTATTGTTGTCTTGCTGCAGACCAACGCCAAGTCCTATGGACAATGCTAGAGCCACAGCTAAGGCTATCAGTACTGTCGTGTAAGAAGAAAACACTAAATGTGCATAGCAGTGGATATCACAGATACAACAGTTCAAATACATATTTATTACAGCACGATGGTATATCCACTTCTCGCATACTACTACAGATGGTATATCCACCTCTTGCATATGTGGATATTACTGATGTATAATATAATATATGAATATAAGGATGGAATAGTTACTTGATAGCGAGAAAGGTGAAGTGATTACTTGATGGTGAGAAAGCTGGAATGGTTACTTGATGGTGAGAAAGATGGAATGGATACTTGATGGTGAGAAAGGTGAAGTGATTACTTGATGGTGAGAAAGCTGGAATGGTTACTTGATGGTGAAAAAGATGGAATGGATACTTGATGGTGAGAAAGGTGGAATAGGTATATATGAATAACCTGAAGTATGATTGTGAAGGTGTATGAATTGATGGAAAGGTAGTCGCTTGGTTCCTAGTCAAACGGTACGTGGGTTTATATCCTTTGGCCCAAAGCCGTAAAGTGATATATTCGGTTATTCTACAATGCATGACAAATAATGGGTTATATTATATTATATCTATATGTCCATTGTCACATTATCTAAGAGTTATATATATATCCATTGTCACATTATCTAAGATATATCTATATATTCATTGTCACATTATCTAACAGATATCTATATATCCATTGTCACAGTATCAAAGAGATATCTATATATCCATTGCTACATTATCTAACATAATATATATGTATCCATTGTCAACAGTAACAGATATCCATATTTGTGTGATTTTTTAATGATTTTATTTGTGAAAATCCATTAAATTTGCAGGGTTGATTCAATCACAATGTTTTGGACTGTTGATGGAAAGGCATCAAATATGGTCTTCATGCGGTACACGGCAACTTCTAGTGTTGTTATTTCAGCTTTATAGTTAGAACATATCTCCCCATATGCATGGTTGGATTTAGACTTGATAAAGACCTAAGCTTTCCGGATGTGCGGCATTGGGACAAATAATGCTACAATATATTTAAGTATATATGATAGTTACTCAGGAAAGTGGGCGCCCTAAGCTATAACTTGTGTAGCTTATACGTAAATCCTGCACTGCCCATATGCATTAAACAACTCACCAGATGTTTTGTCTGTATATTCTATATAGACACCTGCTTTGATGGTGGCTTTGAAAGCGAACTCGTCAGATAATACATGAATCAA
Source organism: Meghimatium bilineatum (assembly GCA_034231615.1). Lineage (NCBI taxonomy): Eukaryota > Metazoa > Mollusca > Gastropoda > Stylommatophora > Philomycidae > Meghimatium > Meghimatium bilineatum. The sequence goes on along the minus strand of CM067312.1, from coordinate 50,006,047 downwards.
TTGTTCGGGTAGGTATTTATTGACTTCTGAGTTGCTTTCATAATAGGGTTGAGAAGGGGGAGATTAACACCTCAAACCACCCTGCTATCTACACCAGTGTTTCTCAACAGCATGACCTCGGCAGCATGTCTACCGGGCAGCGAGAATTTTTCAACATGTGTACCGGGCAGTGAGAACTTTTCAATATGTCTATCGCGCAGCGAGAACTTTTCAACATGTCTACCGGGCAGCGAAATCAACTCAAGCAACAGACAACAAACTAAACAGCTTCGAAAACAAATGTCTACGAAAACTGATGAACATAAAATGGAGCGACTTCGTCACAAATAGTGATCTAAGGGACAAAACACACCAAGAGTATGTTTCAAACATCATAAGAAAACGAAGATGGAAATACCTTGGCCACGTTTTACGACTAGATGTAAACAGAATAAACCAGCAAGCCCTTATGTGGTCACCTGAGGGTAAAAGAAAAAGAGGAAGACCTAAAACAACCCTTAAAACACAATTCTTAAAGAAGGGGAATTAATAGGCTGTAAGACCATCCAGGAACTAAAGCTGCAGGCAGCGAACCGCATCATATGGAGAACCAAAACCTCTGCCCTATGTGTCGCTTGCGGCACGAAAGGAACAAACTAACTAACTAACCGGGCAGCGAGAATTTTTCATGCAACATGTCTACCGGGAGCAAGAACTTTTCAACATCTCTAACGGGCAGCAAGAACTTTTCAACATGTCTACCGGGCAGCAAGAACTTTTCAACATGTCTACCGGGCAGTAAGAACTTTTCAACATGTCTACCGGGCAGCAAGAACTTTTCAACATGTCTACCGGGCAGCAAGAACTTTTCAACATGTCTACCGGGCAGCAAGAACTTTTCAACATGTCTACCGGGCAGCAAGAACTTTTCAACATGTCTACCGGGCAGCAAGAACTTTTCAACATGTCTACCGGGCAGCAATAACTTTTCAACATGTCTACCGGGCAGCAAGAACTTTTCAACATGTCTACCGGGCAGCAAGAACTTTTCAACATGTCTACCGGGCAGCAAGAACTTTTCAACATGTCTACCGGGCAGAGAGAACTTCCTTGAATTATAAAATTATTTATGAGCATCTAAAAATTCCTTGTACAGGTCGTGCTCTAATTCTTATCATATTGTCCACGCCGTGTGGGCGTTGGTTATCATGCTTTCCCCAGCCTTCTGTTTCGTCTGCTATCAATCACTTTCGATGACGATGTTCTCCCATGCCACAACGATAAGTTGTCAAGCATCTTCTCTCTTAAGTCTTCTGCTACCCATCTTGCTCTTCACCTTATCTGTTGTTACAATGTGTTCTATCTCGTCTTATTTTTACAAGTTTCTACATGGCCTCTTTCTCGTAGAGGCTGAGAAACACTGCTCTACCTACACTATCTGCCAAAAGTAAGACTAGCATTGTCTGCAAATTTGTTGTGATCCTAACAATAGTAATACTTTATTCAAATGTTGGTAGTCAGCCTGTAGTAATCTGATCTATCATTCTTTCTATCCACAACGGGTCGCGCTTGATTTTCGTTAGGATCAATAGTAGGTATACTCGTGTCACTCGTGTGGTGTGTATCGTGAACTGTGTTGCCAGAATTTGGTAATTTCAGTGTCAAATTTCACACATGGTAGCCATTTTAAAATATCAATGTTGATGAAATTTATGGTATGATCATTTCTGTATTATCTGTCATTTAGAAAATAGTTGTAGTTAGGAATTTGATCAATTTTCGCCTTTAACTTTAAACCTGAAGTTTGAATGCAATCAATTTCAACTATCTGGCAACTTTCCTCGTACATCAGGATTGCCATGTTGAAGATTTTATTTCTCAAATATCTGAAAGAGAGGTTATTCTGTGGATATTTAACTAATTTATAAACAATGTCTATTCTAGTAAGTATAAATGTAGACGAAGTGTAGATGAAGCTTCAAATATGTATTTACTGTGGAAGCTTTATTGCGATAGTCCAGACGAACTATACAGGAGAACAGCAAACAAGAACATACATTTTCGTGGTAGCAAAAAGCATTAGATACTAGTTGGGACAATAATTAGATACTAGTTGGGACAATAATTAGACACTGTTTGGGACAATAATTAGATACTAGTTGGGACAATAATTAGATACTAGTTGAGACAATAATTAGATACTAGTTGGGACAATAGTTAGATACTAGTTGGGACAATAATTAGATACTAGTTGGGACAATAATTAGATACTATATGGGACAATAATTAGATACTAGTTGGGACAATAATTAGATACTAGTTGGGACAATAATTAGATACTAGTTGGGACAATAATTAGATACTAGTTGGGACAATAATTAGATACTAGTTGGGACAATAATTAGATACTAGTTGGGACAATAATTAGATACTAGTTCGGACAATAATTAGATACTAGTTGGGACAATAATTAGATACTAGTTGGGACAATAATTAGATACTAGTTGGGACAATAATTAGTTACTAGTTGGGACAATAATTAGATACTAGTTGGGACAATAATTAGATACTAGTTCAGACAATAATTAGATACTAGTTGGGACAATAATTTAACTGAAAATTACTTTCCACTGCTACATAGTAACATGTAAGATGTGTAATTTAAGTATGCACAAGACCTTTAAGGACTATCAACTGCTTTCATATCTTGAGAAAGTTAATACTCTCAAGATAACATTATAACTAAAATAAAGCTAGTAATAGCATATACTTGTCATTTGTACATTCAATAAGTGTTAGCAATTGTAAATAGGTAATACACGTTTATAGAAATGTAGTATTCTTGAAAATTCTGCAATTTAGCAGTTTATAAACAATTCTGAAACAGCCATTTTGGACATTTTTTTATACCAACAATATGATGATAAAGAATTCCAACCTTGTGGCAACCCTGACTTACACACAATTGTGTATAGGCCTATACGTATTATTAGACAATCGATAATGTGTTTATTATTTTCAATACTTTTAGTTCTTCTCAAGACTGTTACTCTTTGTCATGACTTTTAGCCTTTCTATTGACAGAGTCTTATTTTTTCAGGACTTTTACCTTTTCTCCAGATATTTGAACAGAAGAACGCTCGCCACAGAATACGCCTGACACTATTTTCTTTGGCAATATTTCCAACATCTTCCTGGCTAAGTCTTGGCGCCCTAGGCAACGTTTCAGTCGTAACGGACGGCGGTGTCATCAAACCGGCTGAAATGTTAGGGTCTGTTATCGTCTAGAGCAGGGGTGGGCAAACTTTTTGTGCAGAGGGCCGCATTGAAAATTGTAAAGCTATTGGAGGGCCGCATATAATATTATGTATACGTGTATTTGGCAATATATATATATATATACGAGGCGTGTTCAAATGAAAACGGGACTTGTGGATTTATTTAAAAAGTATCATACGCAATTTAATATTTTCAACGGAATTGAACAAAGCAACCACTTGTGAATAAGAATGCACCTGGGTTCATCAGAAAAAATCTCCGTATGCATTTAGGCAAGCATCCCACTGTTTAGGTAGACGTCGAATGCCGTCCGAGAAAAAGTTGCGTGGCTGTTCTCTGAACCATGTGGTCACCGCTGTCTTCACGTCTGCGTCGCTGTTGAATCGCTGTCCCTTTAGTGCTTTCTTCAACGGTCCGAACAAATGGAAATCACACGGGGATAAATCGGGACTATAGGCTGGGTGATGAAGAACTTCCCAATTCTTCTTTGCCAATGTTTCCTGCACAATTTTTGCGACGTGCGGACGAGCGTTGTCGTGGAGAAGAATCACACCTTGAGAAAGTCTGCCTGGTCGCTTAGCCTTGATGGCCTTATGCAGCTTGTCTAAAGTGTCTTTATAATGGGCGGCATTGATGTTGACACCAGGTTCCTTAAAATCAGTCAACAAAAGCCCTTCATGGTCAAAAAATGCAGTCACCATAACCTTCCCAGCAGAAACCTGTGTCTTGAATTTTTTGGGTTTTGGTGAACCTGGATGTTTCCATTGCATGCTGTCAATTTTGCTGCTCGGTTCATAGTGGTGGCACCACGATTCATCACCTGCCACAATGCTCAACAGAAATGCATCACCCTCTGCCCTGTAACGCATCAGGTGGTTCAAACTCCACCCCATCCGTTCTTCCTTATGGTGGTCAGTCAACATCCGTGGGACCCACTGTGAATACACCTTCCGATAGTTCAATTTCTTCCGAACAACCATGTGGGCTGTCCCAATTGACATATGGAATTCTTCTGCAAGCGAACGAATGCTCCGACGACGGTCAGTCAGTACTGCTTTATCAAGCACGGCTATGGCTTCTTCTGTTGCAACAATATGCGCCTGACCTGGCCGTGCAAGATCTGCCGTTAACTCACGTCCGTTTTAAACATACGCACCAACTCCATCACTCTGGTCCTCGACAAACATTTGTCACCATATGCTGCCTTCATTCTCCGATGAATGTCTACTGCTTGACATCCTTCAAATGAAAGAAACTGGATCACAGCACGCTGATTCACTTTGGACGGGTTCGGAATCACACCCGCCATATTGTTAACAGTCTTCTGCAGCACATATGCATGCTGGGAAGATGAACACGTGACCGTATGTAAATTATTGGATACTCATTACTAGTGCAAAATGTCATCAATATCAGTGCGCTCTATCACGCGTGGTGTAACAAGTCCCGTTTTCATTTGAACACGCCTCGTATATATAAGAAAGTCGAATTTAAATTCCAATGGATTTCTGTGTAATATTAATGCGGAAAAAATCATTTTTGACGATTGTCCGTTTATTTAAAAATGTGTTTGAGGGCCGCTAAATATCCAATGGCAGGCCGCATGCGGCTCGCGGGCCGTAGTTTGCCCACCCCTGGTCTAGAGTAATGACATATTTCGGCAAGAGGGTCTAGCCTAATCTAATAATTCTAATAAAGTCCAAGGGAAGCGAGGAAGAGGTAGACAGAGATACAAGTGGGAGAGTAACATCACACGATGGACAGGTTACAGTCTAGCAGAGTGCACCACCAAGACAACAGACAGGAGATGTTGGAGATACATTGCAGCCAACCTTCGTTGCAGAGACGGCACTTAATGCTGATGATGATGAATCATTCTGGTCTAATCAATGTTCTACAATGTTAATACATGCAAGAGAAATCCTATTGTAGATCACTACGCTACAGACTATACCACCATCAAGAGTTTGATAGTTAACAACCTTCCCCTCACTACAGTAGCCGCTCTATGTGTAATCGAAAGCAGTTTGGGTATTCCGACACTTTCCTCTTCTTGAGTGGAATCCCAAGACACGTGATGTGTTCTGCAACCTCTCCTCTAGTTGCTTACAGACGTGACAAGATCTCAGGACTGCAACCTCTCCTCTAGTTGCTTACAGACGTGACAAGATCTCAGGAATGTATTGGTCCGGATTCATCTCTAGCCTGACGTTCCTAATCATTTTGGCACAATCAATTATATCATGATGTCCATGATATAAATGTGACGGTCATTGAGTCGTGAGTACTTATATATATATATATGTATAACTTCGGCCCGTTTGAGCTTTTGGGTAGCGATGCCCGTCAGTTGTACGGATGATATCCTGGTGTTCCTTCATTGTTCTGTTTGCTTTGCTTAGTCGATATTAAACCCCTAAAGCTTGCACGTAAAGTAGACCCATATAGCTTCCACGTAAAGTAGACCCCTATAGCTTGCACGTAAAGTAGACCCCTATAGCTTCCACGTAAAGTAGACCCCTATAGCTTGCACGTAAAGTAGACCCCTATAGCTTCCACGTAAAGTAGACCCCTATAGCTTGCACGTAAAGTAGACCCCTATAACTTGCATGTAAAATACACCCCTATAGCTAGCATGTAAAGTACACCCATATAGCTAGCATGTAAAGTACACCCATATAGCTAGCATGTAAAGTACACCCATATAGCTAGCATGTAAAATACACCCATATAGCTAGCATGTAAAGTACACCCATATAGCTTGCATGTAAAGTAAACCCCTACAACTAGCGTGTAAAGTAGACCCCTATAGCTAGCATGTAGACCCCTATAGCTTGTATGTAAACTACACCCCTATAGCTTGCACGTAAAGTAGATCCCTATAGCTTGCATGTGAAATACACCCCTATAGCTAGCATGTAAAGCAGACCCCTATAACTTGCATGTAAAATACACCCCTATAGCTTGCATGTAAAATACACCCCTATAGCTAGCATGTAAAGTAGACCCATATAGCTAGCATGTAAAATACACCCATATAGCTAGCATGTAAAGTACACCCATATAGCTTGCATGTAAAGTAAACCCCTACAACTAGCGTGTAAAGTAGACCCCTATAGCTAGCATGTAGACCCCTATAGCTTGTATGTAAACTACACCCCTATAGCTTGCACGTAAAGTAGATCCCTATAGCTTGCATGTGAAATACACCCCTATAGCTAGCATGTAAAGCAGACCCCTATAACTTGCATGTAAAATACACCCCTATAGCTTGCATGTAAAATACACCCCTATAGCTAGCATGTAAAGCAGACCCCTATAACTTGCATGTAAAATACACCCCTATAGCTTGCATGTAAAATACACCCCTATAGCTAGCATGTAAAGTAGACCCCTATAGCTTGCATGTAAAGTAGACCCCTATAGCTTGCATGTAAAGTAGACCCCTATAGCTTGCATGTATAACAATACATTTAAAAGAACAAACAACTGTCATGACAAGTTATATCTTCACAGAAACATGACTGACCTGTACAAATGATTACCCTGCAACGATTACTTTTCTTTATCCAGAACAACTTCTCGGTGCTTTTATTTTCGGTAACGTCGTGCATCTCCGTAGCAACAGGATCCATTGTGTTGCTTGATTTATTTATTCAAGTGTATCCAAACTAGATGTCGGAAATTATTGTTTTAGGCCATTATTTAAACATGTCACATTTAAAATATTATAAAATATTAGGAAATGGTGATAAATATTTATGAAGATAAATTTAGGACAAAACGTATGGATGTAGGTATGTGTCCAGTTTGCAGTGATGATGATCCGACGACTAACTAACTAACCAAGTAACATGTTACATATGGATGTCATTTTTGGTCATACGCCTCCTATAGTTTATATACTAATTTATCAGATCAAATTAGTCTGGCCCGCAAAGGTTTCTTTGTCTTCTTCAGTGTTCATTCTCAAACTCCCGCTGGATCTCTCTTGTAGTAGGACAATGGTCTAACTAGATTTTCAGCTGGATGTAGTCCATAGAATGGGATTGCGTTGTGCGGCCATTTTATTTGCGCTAGTGGCCCGACAAATTCGTACTCGGCGGGGCAAATGTTTCAAAAGTAAAAAATTTTCTTAATTTAAATTTGTATAATCAGTTTTTAAAGAAGATGAACGATTTGACAAATTTTGAAATAATAAAGGCCTACACAGAAAGTGACCGTTAAAAAACACTAAATTTCGACATTACACTGAAACGCCTAAATTTTTATGTACAAACCATTTGCTACTAATAAAAAAGTCAAACCGTAGACTTGTATAAAGTTCCCCGCCGAAGAAGGATGTGTCGGGCCATTGGCGCAAATAAAACGGCGACACAGCGCATTTCCATTCTCTGGACTACATCCTGCTAGAAATCTAGTAGGACAATGGTCTTGCTACAAGTCAGCAGGAGTTTGAGAATGAACGATGAAGAAGAAGAAGTATAAAGTTAAAGAGATGTAGATCGCAGTATGTGTATGTGAGCTGAGATGTTTACTAAGTTATCAAAGTTCAAGAAGAGTAGTTGATAAACAAGAAAATAGAACAGTAAGCACGTCTTATCAAAACGTAAATTATTTAGAGATTTCAAAAACTAAAATAGTTTTACTACCTAAGAAACGGAAATTGAATCAATGACCACTTTGTAGTTTCAGTAGTAGGAGATCTAGTGTCAAAGGTTAAATAAAAATTAAATTATAAGAAACATCACTAAACACTACAACAATATAGTTTTACAATTAAAAATCCAAACGTTAGGTACATCAATGAGAATTAACCTCCTTTCCACGACACCTCGTCATAAATGCCTAGGCAAGACACATGAGTAACATGTGTACAGTTGTCTGTATGGTTGTTATTAACGAGATTTGTTATTCCAGTATTAGGACGGAAATCATTCCATGCATTCTTCAAAGACAGTAATCGTTGTTGATGATTCACATCACGTCTTCTAAGTCTGCGCGAGATACTAAGCGCGCGGGAAGCCTTTACTATTAATTAGGTTAAACCTTACTACTGAACTGAAATTTCTTGAATTTATATGTTTCGAATAAAGAAGGCTTTCTGTGGGGTAATACCATATGTATGTCCGAGAGTGTCTATTGTGAATGATGGTTCACACTTGCCGTTAAGCGTAGGGGTGGGAGCTTAAGCTGTCGTTCCAAGGCCAGATGGGTAGCAGTGGTTGCATTTAGTCCGTGTTTGTTCAAGGCTATATTGATGTTTTCTATCCACCTTTTTCTTGGTCTACCTTTTGGCATTCCGCCCGGATATTGAACATTATCTAGAAGACAGAGTTTAATGTTATCTACAATAGTGGTTCTCAATCATTTATTGGCCTGTGGTCTTTTTTGGGGGGTAAATTATCTACCGTTGCCCCCTTGGGGGTCTAGATAAAAAATATAACCACTGGCTTTCTTTACAAGTCACTGATGTTTTTTTAAAGATATACCGCTATAATTCTTGTGTATCATTTAAGTGGATATCTTTCTGTGACATCTGTAGAGTGGTATGTGGCTTCCGTAGATAGCCTTGTGCCCCGAACATTCAATATCTAAATTAGTCTCCGTAAATTGAGAACCCATTTCGACACATCGTTGAAGCTAGGCGGAGCTACTTCGTTAGTGGACAAACTTTCTTCTAAGCGCACAGCAGCTCTCTCTCTCTCTCTCTCTCTCTCTCTCTCTCTGGCGATGAACCTTAGTAGAATACAAGTTTTGTCGGAGTTTTACGATGGCTGAGACTATCGGACTATGGGATATTGGCACGAAAACATACAGATAACAGTATACGAGACAGTTTCAACCTTAAGGTCTTTTTCGAGATAATACAAAACAAACAGCGAACAGACAATAGAAAATGCATCAACGAATATGGTTTATTATATGGAATATTGTCGCCTGTATACTCATCTAGTTTAAGGCCTTGGTCACTGCCATAATCTCGTCGTGCTGCCTGTAGTCATATCGATCCCCTCTGTGTTAGTCTTCCTTACAGACTGACTTATGAAAGCCCAGCTCTTGACACCGACCGAACCATCCGTGCAGGACCGTGCTGTAGATTTTCTCAGTATGACACAAGCCTTCGAAATGCCATTACGTGTATTTTGATTGGTGTCTCCTGTTGCAGTCGCCTCTCTGCATCATAGCTCGGCAGTGCCCTACACATAATCATGTCTCCTTCTCCTTGATCAATGCATGCACTTCAGACTCCATCACAATATTGCACCACTCTTCCAAGCCTGCAGATAAAGATGGAGTGGGGGGTTGTGGCACTCAAACCCGCCTCCCTCTCACGAATCAGAACAATATTGTTAGTACAAGTTATTTGGCAAAGATGTACGTAAAACGCCTCCCACAACGGAAGGTCATCACATTTCCATTACAGTGATTTATACACGAACGTCAAATTTGATTTTTGATTAGGAACAAGCGTCACAGCACTGTGGACATTTCCATATATGCTCTGCTTGCCGTTCTGTCAGCACTGGGGGCATTTCCATATATGCTCTGCTTGCCGTTCCGCCAGCCATCTAAAACTTTATAAGCTCAGTGCCCCATTCATTTGCTGATTACGCCTTCTTCTGATCTTTCCGGAGGGGAGCACTTTCAAATGCGAGAGGAAGCTTAATCAATAATATAACAAAGACCATCTTTATTTTTGGCCCAGTTACGAGACAAGAAGATTTGGAGAACATAATTACAACAGGCAAGATTGAAAGCGCGAAAAACAGGTGGTGATAACGTGAGAAAATATTAGACATTTTAACAACCTGGCAGGGAAACAACAACGATCCTGATACATAATACTGGAGAGATATGTAGAAGATCAATGATCGCCTTCGCCAGCCAGCATGACACCTGATAATGATGAAACACGAAAACTGATGAATGGCCTTTTTTTAAGCTAAAACCCACTCCTTACACAAAATGTATCTACGATCCTGCACTCTTTGCATTGTCTATTGAAAATTATTATCACTCTGAAGAAGGTCTGGCAATCTGGGTCTTCAATTATGCAGGGCTAACGTGATTGCTTAATTCTGGGATCTACCAGGAAATAATCACGTTCTACACAGTTTATTTTCACAACGCCCTCATGTTCATAAACGGAACACCAAATATACGTTGGTAGCTAGGATCATGCGGTTGCGTCTGTGGGTCTCACTAATGGCTCACTAGACGAACCAACCATGCAACAGAAAACTTTAGTAGATGGCATGCTTTTATATTGAGGTTATCTTCTTATAGAAGCTTCATGTCACATCATCTATACAATCCCGTATTCGTAACCTTCAGTAACAGTTACCATGTTGTTCCGACAGGGCGACGTTGTGCTTGAACTAGTTACGGGCACGGCGTGGGTGAGCGGAACAACAAAGAAACCTGTAGCAAAGGCCAGAGTTGTTTCCTGATGTCGACATCTGTTTCGGCGGCATTAGACTCGAAACACTATCGAGTCGGATGGCTGCTGGAACAGAGGGCGAAGTACGTATGGGAATTCCCCACGTTCTGTGAGGTCAGTTTCTAATCAATAATAATAGTAATAAGCTAGGATCATGGTCAGGATTAGAACTCATCTGGTTCTCCCAACGTGGTATCTAATACTAGGTTCTCTGAACGTAGAACACAAGTTTTGTGGTGACCAACAGACTATTGGACTATGTGGTATATCTACGAAATACATATGAAGCACATACTAACCGTTCCTAAGACAGTTCTGTCCTCACCAGCACAACTCTCCTACCCCACTCATACAACCATTCTAAACAAATTAATATTTCAATTACTTAATAAACAACCGTTGTCTGATAAATAGAACCAAGGAAAAAGAAGAACAGTTCATGTTATACTGTATTTCTTTCTACATCCCACAATTATGTAGGCCCGAGATATGTGATACTACCATGTTGTTTTAGATAGTTGGGCAGTACAGAAAACCTTCAAACAGAATTAGTTATGACACCAATCGTTACGCATTTTAATTATTGTTGGGATCCGATTGGTCACTATTTGTATACTTAGAGTCACCTTGGCTATTTTTGGCATGCGATTTCAAGTATATAAATAGTGACCAACCCAAATCACAATAATTATTGAAAGACGTAACGAATGGAGTCCTAATTCAGCCATTGACATCTAGATATACAAAAGGAAATAAAACGGGCTTGTAAAACGTCACAGAAAGAGTCGGTTGTTGCCAAAATTAGCCGGGATTTCGAGTACAATATTTGTCAAGTTCTTCTCCCAAATAGTCATGCGTGTTGATCGCACACATCGTCACTATTCTTGGCTGATCTTACACAGCCTCACTCTTGACAGTTGAGACTATATTGGTAAATGCGAATACTTTGTTTTGTCGTCAGGTAAAGAAATGCATATCAACATGGAATATATCAAGATAGTGGCACTGCATGAGATCAGTGTGGAAAAATTGTCCTCGAGAACTACTATTTCCTAGTGATAATTGGGTCAACACGAGAAATCACGAAAGAAACGCCCCTAAAGCTTGATGCGTTTCTGTAATTTGTATCTAGATGTCTGCGCATGAGCCCATGGACCAACAACCAATATTATTGACCCACGATTTGTCTTAGTGGTTCCGTGCTCTTCTGGAGAAAAGTAATTTTGAAACATTCTATTTACCTGCGGATTGGGGGAAGGGGGGTAATGAAGGTCTCACCATTGGCCTACCATACCAGTCAACATTGGACAAGTAAACTCAAAATACGAGTATATGACAGCTGCTAGCTACCAAGAAATAGATGATTAATCAAAATTTGTGAGGAAATCTTTATCACTCTTTTCCAGCAGTTTGCACTACTAGTCACGACAGCTTGGAAATTCTGGAAAATTTACCGCCTGCGGTTCTAAGTAATCTAACGAGATTATCGTATGGTCTGATGACCATTGGTAAAGTCTGTGAAATTATCTAGCGGTTATTAGGTACAGATGTTAGCACTTTATCGGCTTCAATATTTGTTTACTTTCAGTCTCCTGTCAGAACTTCAACTAGGGTAGCCGGTATGGAGCATGTGTTACAGATACTCGGCTGACGTTGTTATGGCTGCCAATATCGTGTTCAGTGTGAGAGGAGGAATTGTGGTCTATATAATTTTGAAGTATGTGTTCAAGTCATCTTGTGTTCTGGTCTCTCTAGGGCAGTGTTTCTCATCTTTCTTAGTTCATGGTCAATAATTTGATGTATGCCCCCTGCGCCGTCAAATCCTGATATAACGACTTGATCCGGGCAGACGAAATATGTAATAACAGAAATTCGCCATACGCAGTATAAACAATATGGAATAAATACAATTAGGGATTTTTAAGTGATGCGTTATAGAGGAATTCTACTGTACTGTATTAAGTCACCTACCATGCACATAGTAGGAGGAGACTCCGGACACACATTGGGGGGGGGGGGGTGTCAAGTTGGCTGTTCTACCCCAAAGAGCGTCAAAGTGATCCAAAAGGTATGTTAAAGTCGGAAGCGTCAGACATGAGACAACGCATTCCACGTTGGATATGGATTCATATGCATGCATATGGAATAGTTTATGATGGTTGGTTGCTGATCCATCAGCCCATGCCCTTTGACCCAATAGTTTATAATGGTTGGTTGCTGATCCATCAGCCCATGCCTTTGACCCAATAGTGTATGATGGTTGGTTGCTGATCCATCAGCCCATGCCCTTTGACCCAATAGTTTATGATGGTTGGTTGCTGATCCATCAGCCCATGCCCTTTGACCCAATAGTTTATAATGGTTGGTTGCTGATCCATCAGCCCATGCCCTTTGATCCAATAGTTTATGATGGTTGGTTGCTGATCCATCAGCCCATGCCCTTTGACCCAATAGTTTATAATGGTTGGTTGCTGATCCATCAGCCCATGCCTTTGACCCAATAGTTTATGATGGTTGGTTGCTGATCCATCAGCCCATGCCCTTTGACCCAATAGTTTACGACCGACGCATATTTTTCATCCACTAGGAAGTGTATAGATTATATATTTTAATTGTATATAAACATATAAAAACTAATAACACCCCCCCCCCCTATTGCAGTAGATGTTAAGAAGACTCTTTATACTCCATAGCCAAGTGTATGGAATTAGCTTAGTGAAACAAAGAAACAACTTACAGATACATACAATTATAAATACGTAACATTGAACTAAAAGCAAGAACTACACATTGGTCATTGAAGAAGAAACATATATTCGTACGTTTTATTTACAATTGAAAATGATTAGTTGTAGTGTATACTTTGTTTTATCATGCAAAAGCCACCAGGGTCGTAGGGGTACAGCATTGTATAAATCAACACAGAGTCAAGGTTATAAAGATACAACATTAGATGCATCAACATAGAGTCCTCCAGCTATTTCCATCTTCAGTGATGTGGATGAGTGGTGAGTGAGGACAAATTTCAACCTGTCCCATTCTTTATGTTATCCATCCATGATTTTCTTTCTCCACTTCTTCTTCTTCTACTTTCAACTATCCCCTGTGTATCATTTTTAACAAGGAATCATGTCTTCATACATGTCCAAACCAAGCAAGTATTTGTTGTTTTACTATCAAATTCACTTTTGAAATACTTTATTAATTAAAGGCGTACTATTAATATATTAATGGAAGGTACTTTAATTTTTACAAATAACAGACAAAATAATGCGATGGTCATACAACAATAGTATAGTATTACAAGAGAAAACTCAGAAAAGATGGAAGTAGATTAAAATATGGTGTTCAAGAAGATCAATCACCTTCTTTCTTCTTTTCACGTTATACCTTTATGCCTTACAGCGCCACCGGTGGGTGGAAGAGTTCTCTGGTACCGCTTTATGTCTTGCAATGACAGGGGTGGAAAAGTTCTTTGGTACTCATTTATGTCTTGCAGTGACAGGGGTGGAAAAGTTCTTTGTTACTCATTTATGTCTTGCAGTGACAGGGGTGGAAAAGTTCTTTGGTACTCATTTATGTCTTGCAGTGACAGGGGTGGAAAAGTTCTTTGGTACTCATTTATGCTTTGCAGCTTCAGAGGTGGAAGAAGTCTTTGGAGATGAATTTTTTGAGTGCTTCATATATATTAATTTTCGTTGACTCTTATTTCTGCAATTCATTGTTTGCATAGACTGCCCTTGGCATTGTATCCATTGTGTCTGTATAGTAATGCTTTTTGAAGGGCACAATCTGATGGTATTCTGGAAGCATGTGAAAAACCACTTAATCTGTTGTCTTCTAATGTAATCCAGGATTCCTTTGTCTTCTTCAGCATTAATTCTCAAACTCTCGCTGATTCTCTCTTACAGCAGGACAATGGTCCTACAATATTTCCAGTAGGATGTAGTCCAGAGAATTCAAATGCGTTGTCATCGTTTTATTTGTGCTAATGGCCCAACACAACCGTCTTTAGCAGGAATCCAGGATTTAAAGGTGCATTATATAGTGTGTTAATAGAAATTATCCCAGAAGAGTAATGTGTGAGAAAATGTGGAAATAAAATAGAAGACAGTAAATATGTATTCTAATCTATAAATAGGAAATATAAGATGTAATCAACGAATAGAAGATAAAGAAAGAAAAATACTGAAAGATACATAATATGTAAACAGGAAGTTAGTATTGAAAAACAGCGAAATTCCTTTATAACAAATTGGTCTGGACTGCCGAAATATGCATGTACTAATGAAAATTCACTATAGGTAATTATATACAATTAATGAGATCGGAAAAGAAAGTGAAGTCAATGTTTTGCACAACTCTTCCTCACTTAAATCAAAATCCCTGTGCAAGTTTCATCCTCTTGAAAATATAGCTACATGGCGATCTAGTCAAGAAAAGGTGTAGCATTTCTTGAAAAGAGAAGAAATGCAGCAGCGGAAAGTAGCTAGAAAGTCAGTTAGAGCACCTACCATCTACAGTGGTGATCTAATGCCTGAACTATCAAAGGACATTTGTGGATCTACTAGGGCTTATTAGCCCTCTACGAACTCATAGTCAGGGACATAACTCTAACTGAATTTGAAAAGTGGATGTAACAATTGGTCATCATCATCATGTGATGGACAAATAATAACAATGTAGAATAAATTATATGGGGACTTCGAAGTTTTGTTAAAAAGGAAATTTTGTTATAAACGTATGCACCATAGAAGGATTGTGCTGTACGTAAGAACTGATGGAGTTACACTCCGGGCAGAGCCATGGATACTCAGTTTCTTTAAGCAGATGACAGAGTGTATGTATTTATGCATGAAACATACAATTTATACTGTAAAAAGGATGTAAACAGAAACCATGTAAATAGAAAATATAAACTGCTAACATATGCAATAGAATGAACTGGTTTGCAAAAGTTAGTTCACATAAATGATTTGATTGAAAAAAGCATAGGCATACAATGATACACATGATTAAATAGTAATTTATATTTCTTTGCTAAATCTTTTGTGCCAGCTAGAAGAAAGTTTGTACACCAGCTAGAAGACAGCATATGCACCAGCTTGAAAAAACTTGTAAGCCAGCTTAAAGAAAGTGTGTACCCCAGCTGGAAGAAATCCTGTACACCAGTTGGAAGAAAGCTTGTACACCAGCTGGAAGGTAGCTTGTACACCAGCTGGAAGAAAGCTTGATTTAAGATCAATTGTTGGGAGTATTTTTAGTTTCCATTAAGGTTCATTTCTTTCAAATTTTCCTCCACATTGGCTTCTCCTTCATAATGTTCATCACTATCAGAGTCACAGTGCGTATGCTCATTGATGAGAATACTGAGTTGCCTCTTCAGGGATCGCGACAATGGAGGTATGTAGTCTCGAGGAATCAGATAGGTCGACAAGTTGAACAAATCTATGAAGACCTTGTAGCGATCACTAAATTGAAAGGATTAAAAAAGGGAAGTCTATAATACGTTATCAGTGTCTCAAAATACACATTAACTTGTACTTCATTAAATACACAGTACCTCATAATTCATCAAATACACATTAACTCATAATTCATCAAATATACTGTTAAATACAAATTGGTAGCAACTCAGAACATAGCCATGAACCCAGCATTTATTGGTTGTAGTGATTTTTTAGGCAATATAAATATGTTCAGTAGTTTGCCTTTACTTTCTGGTGCACAATTGCCAGTGGTGAAATTTAAACTTAGTACTTTGATTTTCACTAACATGCTCCTGTACCTAGCTGCCAGAGAGCCGGACAAATTTATTATAGACTGCAAAAAAAACACCAAATAGCATCTCTGTTGAATTTGTGTGTTCATATGTTGTTTTGGTTGTGTTCATTCTCAAACTCCCACTGGAACTCTCTTGTTGCAGGGCAATGGTCCTGCTTGATTTCCACAGGATGTAGTCTAGAGATTGAAAATGCATTGTGCTGCCATTTTACTTTGTGTCAGTGGCCAGACACATCTGTCTTCTGCGGTTGTGTTCATTTAAAATTCCTGTCTGTCAGTTGGTAGGACATAGTCCAAAGAATAGAATGTGTTGAAGCCTGCAGATGTGCTCATGTTTTATTGTCTTTGGCCATTTTAGTTGCATTGGCTATTGTAAGCCAGTGTCTATTTAATGTTTCTTTGTTTGTCTCTGCCCATCTAGTTCTTGTTCTTCCTCTTACCTTGTAGCCCGGTCTTCTGCTGATGTATGCACGAAGGGCTGGTTACGCAGGTTCCATTCTCATCACATGACCAAACCATCTGGTTTTCTGCCTCTCGATGTAGTCTTGACTTGAGATAGTCTTTACTTCTTTCCTGATATCTTCATTTCTCTGACAGTCTCTTCTCATGACATTTATGGCTTTCCTCAAACGTCCCATTTTGCAAACTGAAATGTTTAATTTTCGATTGTGTCTTTGTCAAGGACCATGTTTTATATTGGTAACACAAGAGTTAGCATAAAAATACTGTTTATCAATTGTCGCCAAAAAAAATTTGCTAACCTTTGGTAATGGGAGATAAGTACACTCCAGATTGCTGGTCAGTAAAGTGTTGAAGATCCTGAGTTAGTTTTGTGTGTATGCTTACATCCTTAAGTCTCCAAGTGTTGTTTTTAAAAAAAAAACACAAATAATGTTCTGGCTTTAATCATTCTAGCTTTTATGTATTTTTTTCAGTTTCTTCTGTTTTGTCCATATCAATATTCAAGTACTAATACCTTCAACTGCTTCAATCACGTGATCAGCTATTTTTTAAAGACTGTTATGAGTAGTGTTGCCACCTCTGCCACAGAGGTCATCTTCTATGCAACATCGTTGCAGAATTACAACATCGTTGCAGAATTACAACATCGTTGCAGAATATTGTTCTCAGCGCTACGTAAGTCTTTCAGTTCTGTGAACGCTACCATACATCTTGCAATGCTATATTTTTAAAAGTTTGATGTTCTGTGTCTATTGACATCCTGGATGTCTTCTTGCTGGCCTCCTTGTGTCTTTTCCCTCCATTGCCATGATAAGGTTGAATATGATATGAAAAAAGTAAGATCAGTATTACAATAAAAATAAATCTATTCAGATCACTAGTGCTAAGTATACTTTTGTACAAATGGGAAAAGTTTGACACCAATGCAGATACAGAAAGAAGGATTCAGGCTTTTGAAAACAAGTCCTACAGAAGTTTGTTAAGATTTTCTATATAAAACAATATAGAATATATTTGTCCGGCAGTAAATAAACAAACTTACAGAATATCAACAACCACTTTTGGCAGTGATGAAAAGGCGTAAACAGTCAGTTTGGACATGTAACGAGACACAACTTACTTTCTATAATTATTTTGCAAGGAACAGTCGAGGGTGGAAGGAGGGGAGGATAGAGAAATTCCTGGATTAATAACCTTTAGGAATGGTTTGGGCTTGATTTTTAAAATCCTAAAATGTGTGAGGATGAGTTGTTTAGAGATACTTTTGTGCTAATTCTGTGACACCCCTGCAACCCTGACGGGTTATGAATTTTTATTATTGTAATCTTTCAAACTCATTGTGTCTTTCACATGTTCAAAATATATTAGCTAGCTGTTATTTTTTATATTGTTGAGGAGTCAATCTTCTTTTATGTTCAAATCTTTGTGAATGGTTGGTTCATCTGTCTGTCCACAATATTCTTAGAGCACAGAGATCAAAAATACAGTTAATACTAAACATCAAATGAGACAAGTCTCACCTAACATCAACAATATGGTTAATACTAAACATCAAATGAGACAATTCTCACCTAACATCAACAATATGGTTAATACTAAACATCAAATGAGACAATTCTCACCTAACATCAACAATATGGTTAATACTAAACATCAAATGAGACAAGTCTCACCTAACAGTTGAACGTAGATATTGGTATCCAGATGAGCCACCAGTCCCAACTTTGCTTCCAATCATTCTCTGTACCATCATGACATGATTGTCTGTATGAATAAAAGATGTTTCAGAAATTGTCAGAGAATGGAAGACAAAGACATCCAGGGTATGAAAGACAAAGATAACCAGGGTATGGAAGACTAAGACAACCAGGGTATGGAAGACAACGATAACCAGGGTGTATAGAAGAAAACATGTTTAAATTTTAGAAATTATCAGGGCATGGAAGAAAAAGTGCTATATGAAAAGAAGAAACTGTAAAGTATAGAAATGAACAAGGCTTTGAAATAAAAAAAATTTCAAGCTATAAAAAAAAATAAAAGTTACCTGGAAAAATGAAATGAAGATGGTAAATTTTTTTAATATACCACTGCTACATGAGAGAATATGTTTGCTTCCATTTTCAGTAAAAATTGATATATTTTGTCATTAAAAACTCAATTGTTTTTACTCTAATATTTATTGTTTATTTCTGAGAAATAATGAGAAGTTCAACTGCTTTTGGGCACAAAGTGGAACAAGCTATTGTTATTATAGCCCATTCAGAGACAGACGATTGCAGTAGAAATTCTAATTACAACTCAATAACAAAAAAAACGATCAGAGAGGTTTCAATTAGGTAGAGATACTTTTGATGCTGGTCGCTTATACGGGAGCTGTCAACACCTCTAAAACATCAAAGAGCAGTGATTATATAACTATTTAAGAGAATTGAATACCTATTATATTTCAAACTAGTGATATTGCTTGACTAGTCAATTTCCTTGACATCATTGTCATTATTCATCACCCTTACCTCAATACATCCTTCTACTATAAATCTACTAATGCACATGGCTTTCTCCTCTACACTTCTTCTCATACTCCTGCTTTGTCACATTTCTCTGCCATACTCCCAGCTTCTTCGTTTTCATCGCTTATGTAGCAATGAAAACGACTTTCTCAACAAGTCCTCTGAGATTACCGAGTTCTTCTGTAGACACTTATTCCTTTCATCGACTTGGCTCCATGAATGCCAGTTATCTCACCTTGATACCTTCACTAATTCCCAGGATTCTTCCTCCTCATCCGATACAGTTAAACTTGTCCATACCTTTCATCCCCATAACTCCACTGTCCAGCGCATATTGCTCAAACATTATTCCCTTCTCCAGTCTGATCCTGGAACACCCATGCTGCTTTCCAGGACTTGCCTCTGGTTGTCAATAGGCAAAAAAAAAATCTTAAGGACATCTTGGTCCACAGCCACCTTAGGTCTTCTGTTTCTGACCATTTCGGTACCGTTCGCTGCTCATGTGGTCATTGCTAAAAATGTTCTTATGTGGTTCAGATGCACTCCGTTTCATTTCCCAAAGGCCACTCACTTTCACCATTGATGAGACTTTTACATGTGAATCCCATAATGTGATTTGTGGTCATATCTAAACGCTGTGGCAAGCAGTATATCAGTGAAACTGGCTTAAGATTGCATGACTACTTCTGTAACCATCTTCATGCAATCAAGCACAGAACACCTACTCCAGTTGCCACACACTTCAACAGCAATGGCCACCATGGTATTCTTGATATTCAGATCACTGCCATCAGATTCTGCACCACCAATGATAAATCTAGGTACACTTTAGAAATTCATCTTATCTTTGAATTGGGTACACTCAAGCCATTTGGACTCAATTTTGACCACTCTTTTGTCTAGTTCTCAGTTGATGTGGCCTTCGCATTTATTAATTTTGTTCCGCCATTTACGTCATCTTTTTATTCGGTTCAATTCCACATATATTTACATTTTTATGGACTTCCTGTTCCTATCCTTCTAGCATCTCACATCCACATTTCGTTCAGACAAGTGTGTGTGTGTCGTCATTTCTACATGAATTTGACCAATTTTACTTGCTTATCTTGATAAAGGCCTTTTGGTCGAAAGGTCAATTATGTCCTGTGTATTGTTATTTATATGATTATATCCTGTGTAGTGTTGTGTGTATCATTATTTCACGTGAGCATCCGACAGTGATAGTGTGTTAGTCGTCGTTCAGTAAGACTTCATTACCTGTGTCCTACATCTTATATTCATAAAGATGTTACAGCAGTATTACCTTTTATTGAAAGGATTCACCAGCAAACCATGCTAAAAAACTATATTCCACAATAATTATATTAAATAAGTAAATATGTGTCACAGATACCTACTACTACTAATCACAAGATGATGGAACCAACTATATTAAAAAAGATAAGGACAAGAAAATGTCAACTGTTTTATAAAACAGTTGACATTTTCTTTGATATATTTATACGTTCATATTTTTTGGTATCATTTGCTGTTACAATAGTATAGGCCTATATGTGTATGATAATAGAACCAGTCCCAACAAATTTGCTTTAATCTAATATTACATAGCTTAACAAATGTTATTTTATTTATTATTTTATAATTTATGTGAAATGATGTTTTGTTTAAATAATAAAAAATAAATATAACTGCTGCAATAAGTTCAATGTTAACCTTTAGCACCTGTACAATATTACAAAATATTTCCCCTGCCACTGAGTTCTTTAGCACCTGTACAATATTACAAAATATTTCCCCTGCCACTGAGTTCTTTAGCACCTGTACAATATTACAAAATATTTCCCCTGCCACTGAGTTCTTTAGCACCTGTACAATATTACAAAATATTTCCCCTGCCACTGAGTTCTTTAGCACCTGTACAATATTACAAAATATTTCCCCTGCCACTGAGTTCTTTAGCACCTGTACAATATTACAAAATATTTCCCCTGCCACTGAGTTCTTTAGCACCTGTACAATATTACAAAATATTTCCCCTGCCACTGAGTTCTTTAGCACCTGTACAATATTACAAAATATTTCCCCTGCCACTGAGTTCTTTTTTGAAAATTTTCATAATTTTTGGTGGGTGTTTTGAAAATGCAATAACTTTTATGTTATTAGCGATATTAAAATAATGTTTGCAGATTTCAATAAAGATATGCATACAACAAATATGTGTCAAATTTTTTTTGTCATGTGTCATATGGGAGAAATGAATATATAAAACATGCAATAACTTACCTTGTCCAAAAATGGTTAAGAATTGTATAACTAATGTTAATAAATATCTGTCACTATGTTTGTTCCATGCGTGTTCAATGTCATATAACAAAATCAACTTGTTACTATATCTACGTGGTAATAACATTCCTATAAAAATTGCTTACTATCAAAGTCACAATCCATAATGATTTTATATCAAGTATACATATTGACAACCATTGTGACCCTCCGATGTATTCTGAACTAGATGTTTCTTGATTTTGATATTTTTTTCAAATATCATCCTGGAAAACAGCACACAGTGTTGATAGGGTGGAAGTGTATTTTTATAGAAGATCGTGCGCATTCAGTGTCACGTGACATTTACCTTTGTATGTTTACAGATTCATTTAATAGGGAGACATCATGAAATGCATCCAGTGTCACGTGACATTTACCTTCGTATGTTTACAAATTCATTTAATAGGGAGACATCATGAAATGCATCCAGTGTCACGTGACATTTACCTTCGTATGTTTACAAATTAATTTAATAGGGAGACATCATGAAGCGTAATTGTGCAAAACAGTTGTCAGCAAAACTACTAAAATTTTTGCCGGATTCTAGCATCGAAGGTTAATAAGATAATTAGTATAATTAGAATGAAATGTTACATGTTAACAATGATAAAGTCTTAGGTATATTAACTATTGTCTTTTTCCAGGTGAATGATGGTTGATAGTATCCACACTTGCCATTAAATATAGGGGTGGGAGCCTCAGTTGTTATTCCAAGGCCAGATGTGTTTCCTTGTTTACATTAAGTCCATGCCATTTTCCAAGGTTATCTTGATGTTTTCTATCCACCGTTTTCTTGGTCTACCTTTGGCTTTATGACCAGATGCTCTTTTGTTATATGCTCATATTGTTATTTAGTTTGGCTTAATTCTCATAAAGTGACCGAACCATTTTACTTGCTGTCTTTCAATATGTTCAATACATGATATTGTAGCTACTATTTTCCTAATTTCTTATTTTATTTAATTTAGTAACCATTGCAGCTTTTCTCGAACACTGTATTAAACATTTGACAATTTTCTTTTTCTGCGATACTGTTAAGGACCAAGTCTGGCATTTGGTATAAAAATTGTTGATATTATGTGTCTTTTAACATGAAAATTAATTTCATCTTGATTTTTGCATGGAGAAGTAATGGTGACAGTTGATACGTCACTGTGTTTACTTTCTGACACCTACTTTCTAAGACATATTAACATCACTGAGAAATGTATAAACTTCAGATAGTGTTAAACTGCAAAACTAAATGTAAATGAGATTATAACACACAAACATAACTTACATCTAAATGTAAATGAGATTATAACACACAAACATAACTTACATCTCCATTTGGTCAGCAAAGAATCAATATCCATTAGAAGGGAGAGAAGCTTTGAAGGCTGATTAAATCGAGGTTGATCATTGTACAGAGAGATTAGTAGTGCCCCTTTAAAAGCTTGGTGGCTTATATGACGATCACCTAATCATTTTTTAAAATAAAATATTACTGTAAAACATGAATTTGGCAAAAAGATTCACAAGGAAACGGGAACATGATTAGTGATTATTTTAAATGATGGAGGTGCACTCCTGGCATACTCCTTGGAGCTCCATTGTATGTATATTGATAATTCCCCTGGCATGCTGATTGTATATTTTCTTAGTCCTGCCCATCAATCATCCCGTTCTGTTGCCTTCATCCAACAAGACACAAGTACATAAAATTCAAAATCTCCCTTTGTCATCTACCTAATCTCTTCGCTTGTGACATCAGTCTGTTAGCTCACTACCCTCCATCTCCATCTAGACTTGGGCAAAATATTCATGTAAGTACAGGAACAATAGAGCAATACAACAGGAGGTTCAAGAGAGTAGGCATTGCAACAGGAGATTCAAGAGTGCAGACAATACAAAAGAAGATTAAAGAGACAATAGGAAAATTATACTCAGGAAACAATGAAATAATTTAACAAAACATGAACCAGATAGGTGCTCACAGGGAAGATTAGAAAGAGCACAGATCAGTGATGAGATTATTAAAATTAAAAGAACTAAGAAAGTTTACGCTGAGAAGTGGATATGTCTGGCAAACATTTTAGTCGTCATATAAACAACGTTGACTCAATTCTATACGTTCTATAAGTGATAAAATTGTGCCTTGTTATATAAGAGAGTTGTGGTGGTTCAGTGCTCTAGCTGGTTCTTTCCCTGAATACATGCCTACCAGAGCTCATAGTTATTAAATAATTGTTCGATCATAATTTTTTAGTAGTTTGTGATGTCACTCTGCTGGTTCATTTTCTATTAGCAAAATGGCTGCTGGATCAATGCTGAACTTGCCTACACCTTTATAAAGATATATGGAGATAGATAGGACACAGATATATAGAGTTTAGGAGAGGGTGCTAGAGTTTGAATTAGATCTAAGTCTACCCCTAACACCCCCACTCTAGAATCATCCTTTCTACTCCGATGCACATTCGCCACATTAAATCCTGGCATAATTTAGTTTCCCCTAATATTAGCCTTTTTTTCCCAGTGACATGATCTGCTAATGACATAATGTCAATGACGGAACATCAACTGTGTGCACAATAACACACTGAAAATGAACTTGTGCATAATGTCTAACTACACATTCCGTAAACAGGTGAAATATGTGGTGGGCACGCATTCAGAGAAAGGAACCCTCTAGCTTCCTAATTGGATGGTCAAAGATTTGATATTTGGTTCATCTATTGTAGCTATTAGGCTTAAAGGGAAAGGTATGTCCCATGGCAGCGACCTTCTGTTGGGGGATGAAGATAACTCTTCATGTACTAAGCCATAGTAACTATTAGGTGGGGTGGCCAGTTCCCTTCCTTGCTATCTTTACCTCCCATAACTCATGCCCCTGGTACTCATTTACAGCTGAGTCGACTGGAGGAGTGGTCGTGTCAAGCGAGAAATCACAACCCAATTTTTTTTTGTAGGATGTGGTTTTGCACCTGTCACAATGTAACCCAGTGATATAAAGTAAGCTCACTATCAACTAGGCTACTGCACTCCTCATATTAGGCTTACCTATCCTAAAATGAGGAACCAGATATCATACATATGGGTACCATTGGTCAATGAAAATATGCACCTAACATTGTCGCTAAATTCCATAATAACAACTTAGTCCAGAATTATAAAATATGTATGTAACAACAGAAATGTTTTATATACAGTATAATCAATGAGAGGAATGAAGAGATTAGAAGAACTGATTGAATAACATCTGTGGTCAAATATAGTGAAAAACAGACTGAAATGGTTCGGCGACTTAATGAGACTGAACCCTTATTCGCTAGCAGCTAGAGCATACAACATACTCATGTTCTGCTTTCTACAGAAACAATACTGCAGAGGATCTCTGGTCACTGTGGCATAACTGGAAATGAAAAGGCTGACCTCCTCCCAGCAAGGAAAGAAGGATCACTAGAACAAATAGAAAGTCACACTATGTACCAGGAATGTAAGACTATGATAAATGCAGAATTTAAGAAAATGTGGTAGCAGATGCACCCACCTGCTGAACCAAATGACATCACCAAATGTCACACAAAGAACAAACCATTATCTTTAGACTATGAACTGGCCATAACAGACTGAGGTCACATGTTCAGTAAGCTCAAAATTTCTTAGGTAGACCTGTTTGTTTGCTATCTCCAGAATTGCAAGCAACGTCCTCTTACTTCCTATGTGCAGTGGAGTGTTTCTCTAGGCTTTCTTTCATACCCAGGAGACCAGTTTTCAGCTTAGTCAATACCTTTTTAAGAAGCCCTCTACTCACAGGATATAAAAAGACAGATCTGTGCAACAGTGGACCTAGCCGAGAATGCATTCTTCATGCATGTCAATTCTACTAAGAAGAGAAGAAAAAATATAGCCCTACTAAAACTAAATAAGAAAGATATACATTTTATTAAATGATTGAGAAACTGAAGTAAAAATGTGCATTGTTATGGCAAGTAAATATTGAAAAAAAATATATAAATGATTAAATAGCAGTTTTACGTTGAACAGTAAACAGGATTGATGTTTTGACCAAAAGTTCTTTATCAAAATAGAGAGATGAACAAACACAAAATGGAATTAAAACATCAAATGGATACTATATGCAAACAATTCTATAGTATAAAATAAACAGTTAGTTTTATACAACATACTACAGTGTATGAAAGATAGAATAAACAGTTAGTTTTATACAACATACTACAGTGTATGAAAGATAGAATAAACAGTTAGTTTTATACAACATACTACAGTGTATGAAAGATAGAATAAACAGTTAGTTTTATACAACATACTACAGTGTATGAAAGATAGAATAAACAGTTAGTTTTATACAACATACTACAGTGTATGAAAGATAGAATAAACAGTTAGTTTTATACAACATACTACAGTGTATGAAAGATAGAATAAACAGTTAGTTTTATACAACATACTACAGTGTATGAAAGATAGAGTGGTAAGATGATGTTACCTCTTGCTACAGATGCATTGTACTTCTCTACATCCAAAATACTTTCAAAGCTTTCCTGCCAGAAATAAAGAATGTAACATATGAGACAAACTGAATGTTATCTTGTACACACTCATGTTTGCAATATTAGTATTATTGGACAACGTTAAACAACACATTAGGAAAATTAATTTTATCAGGAAATATAGAAGAATAATTTCCATTACTGTTTGTTTCTCTGTTAAGGAATGCAAAGAGGCTTTTTGTCTGTGGAAATAAAGGCCACTTTGCCATAGCTGTTGCTGAGATGCGTACAGAGAGTATTTATTTATCGCACCTCCAAAAAACAAAAATCCTTAGCCTTAGTGAAGCGTGTGGCCATATGGCATGAATGCCGGTCTCAAATCCCTGAGGTTGAGGGTTCAATCCATGGTTGGTACAAGGATTTTTGTCTTTCGGGGGTGCAGAAAAAAAAATTCTTCCTGTACATATCACGGTGACAGCTATGGCAAAGAGGCCTTTATTTCCACAGCCAAAAAGTCTCCCTGCACTCCGTAACAGGAAAGCAAGCAGTAATGAAAGTTATTATTTAAAAAATCATAAAGTAGCAGGTGGGATTTTGTATTATGTGCTAATTCTTAAAGGTCTGCAGATTAGCAGGAAGAAGTTTGGAGAATGGAATGTATTTTGTCATGGTTTACAGCTTAGCTGTGATATCTGCACCTTTTGACCTGACACTTCAGACTTCAGCATGACTTCTGGGTCACTTTATGGAATTTGTATCACCTTATGTTGAATGGGACAATCAACTCTATCGCAAAATCTCTTCAGTCCTTTCTATGACATGCATGCAAGTTAGTAAACCATGTTGCATTTCCTTGCTCTTTATTGTTCTCCAGCAACACCACCAGATTGGATTTGAACCAAGATCATTCAGCTGTCACCAATTTGCCTTGCAATTTGTTGACTTAGCTGCAAGATGAATCAGGCCTAGTTGAAATCCCATCTGCTACATTGTAATTAAAAAAATGTAATGTAATAATAATAATAGAATGTAATATTTCTGATGTTATTGAGTATTAGAGAGCTTACCATACTAGGTAATCGTAGGTCCCATGACAGCAACCTGCCATAGGGGTTGAAGATAACTCTTCATGTACAAAGCCACAGCAACTATTAGGTGGGGAGGCCAGTTTCCTTTCTTGCTGTGTTTACCTTCCCTAACTCATGTCAATTACCCATTTACAGTTGAGTGAACTGGAGGAGCTATTGTTTTCATGTGAGAAATTACAATCCAAATTTGTTCCGTCTTGGTGTGGTTTCAAACCTCGACTGCTGTAACTAGTTGATAGCCAGCAAGATTCCTATCAACTTTAGTAGCTTTACAAGAATTTAATTCTCATTATATAAAGTGTATAGTTACTTTACAAAAATTATATTCTAATTATATAAAGTGTATAGTTACTTTACAAAAATTATATTCTAATTATATAAAGTGTATAGTTACTTTACAAAAATTATATTCTAATCATATAAAGTGTATAGTTACTTTACAAAAATTATATTCTAATTATATAAAGGGTATAGTTACTTTACAAAAATTATATTCTAATTATATAAAGTGTATAGTTACTTTACAAAAATTATATTCTAATCATATAAAGTGTATAGTTACTTTACAAAAATTATATTCTAATTATATAAAGTGTATAGTTACTTTACAAAAATTATATTCTAATCATATAAAGTGTATAGTTACTTTACAAAAATTATATTCTAATCATATAAAGTGTATAGTTACTTTACAAAAATTATATTCTCATTATATAAAGTGTATAGTTACTTTACAAAAATTATATTCTAATTATATAAAGTGTATAGTAACTTTACAAAAATTATATTCTAATTATATAAAGTGTATAGTTACTTTACAAAAATTATATTCTAATTATATAAAGTGTATAGTTACTTTACAAAAATTATATTCTAATTATATAAAGTGTATAGTAACATCTTCTCAGTTGAAATTTCTGTAATTTGACATAAAAAAATACTTCATTTGGTGCAACATGTTATTTCCATTACATCCCTCTAGAAAATGCTTCAACAGATATTTCAACAAAATATCCCTGCTTGCCGTAAAGGAAATATATCCAATAATTTCCTGTTATATATTTTTACATTTATTTTTTTCCACTGTAGAAAATATTTCAAACAAATTTTTTAATGAACATACCTGTTGTTTTTTATACTCTGCAAGAAGGTTTTCCTTTACTTTCTCATCAGTTTCTTTCTGAATTTGGGAAGTAGATAATACTAAAGTTGAATATTAAACATGCATACAAATCATATTGTTTGCTATTACATTTTATTCATTACCAATTGACCTAGTTGTAAATCCTTAACAGAATCAAGTGTGAGTCAAAAAAGCACCATGATTATTATGATATAGCTGAACCAAGATTATTAAGGTATAGTTGAATAAAGATTATTAAGGTATAGCTGAACCAAGATTATTAAGGTATAGCTGAACCAAGATTATTAAGGTATAGCTGAATCAAGATATTAAAGTATAGCTGAATCAAGATATTAAAGTATAGCTGAATCAAGATATTAAAGTATAGCTGAACCAAGATTATTAAGGTATAGTTGAATCAAGATTATTAAGGTATAGCTGAACCAAGATTATTAAGGTATAGCTGAATCAAGATATTAAAGTATAGCTGAATCAAGATATTAAAGTATAGTTGAATCAAGATTATTAAGGTATAGCTGAACTAAGATTATTAAGGTATAGCTGAACCAAGATTATTAAGGTATAGCTGAATCAAGATATTAAAGTATAGCTGAACCAAGATTATTATGGTATAGCTGAATCAAGAAATGTGTTATCACTTCTTGGTTACCCTGGCAATGAAAAAAACAGATAAATTGGAAAAAATGGGAGGTATCCTCCCTCAGTAACAAGCACCCAAAAGTTCCAGGGAAGTACAGTCTCTTCTCAGATAATCTGTAGATTTCCGCAGACAGAACTAATTGAAAACTACAGACTTGAGCAAGACAACAATAACAAATGAAGTAGACATGAACACATCAGGATATTTCAACTGAGAACTGGATACTGCTATCTAAATGCACTCTAACCAAAGTGGTGTCAGTGACTCTGTGACCTGTATCTGAAAAGGAACAACACAAACACGGACTGTCTCCCAGTTTCTCAGACACTGTGCCCCATAAGAGCGTTTCTACAGAACAAATTGTCAGAGCCCACAGCAACTAAGTACAGCAACAGCGAATACTGATAATTTAATCCAATCACGAACCCAATGTGGTAATATCACAGACACAACCTTTGTAAAATTTATTACCTGTGCAGGAAAGAAAAGAATGTCCTGCAGCCACCTTTCAACTGATCTTTTATACAGGTCCCAGAAGTGAAAAGACTTCACTGTCAGGCCAGGAGTGCGTTCTAACCATTTCTGTTACAATAAATAAAGAAGTTGAATATCTTTAAAATAAACATTTGTTACTTTCATGTGGTAGACTACAGTAAACAAAATTTTAGAAACATAATTTCAATTTTTTTTAAACAAATATATTCTTCTTCTTCTTCTTCTGTCGTTCACTTGAAACATGCCTATATCTGTAATTCTGTCTCCTTAATAAAACTCACTGTCTTTTGTAGTTCATACAGTGTCCCATAGAGCTTTGATTCCAGTATTGTTTCCTCTGGCCAATATGTCTGCGTCAGCGATTCATGCTCAGATCACTCTTGAAGTATATGTTTGGCACTCTGTACTGCCTGTCCACATGTACACATGGCCGTTTTGCCAATCTTGAACTTTATATACATGTGACTGCGGAGTCGGTTGTGTCCTGTTCTGAGACGTAGAATTATAACTTGTTCTGATCTGTTCATAATATGATAGTCATCTTGTGTTGGTGTTTGTGGCTTTCTTATTGACTTGATCAAATAAATATATATTAATAGATATATTACAATATAACAAAGAGTTTGTTTTTTTTAGTATTCTTCTACTTCAGTGTTTGTTCTCAAACTCCTGCAGATTAGCAGAATATAGTCTGGAAAATGGAAAACACTGTGTTATGGTTTACAGCTTGAATGTGATAACTATGTCTTTTTGCCTAACACATCCAACTTCAGCATAGCTTCAGGAATACTTTGACCCTTTATGCGATGGGACAGCAAATTTGACAACAGTATGTAACTTTTACTTCTGAGATCTTTCTCAAATTCCTGCAAATTAGCAAGATTTAATCGAGAACGAATTGTATTATGCTATGGTTTACAGCTTGGCTGTGATATCTAAGTATTTTGGCAGGCACATCTGACTTCTGGATCACTGACACTCGATGGGATAGTAAACTCCACCCCACAAAACCTCCTTAGTTACCTCTTACAACATGAATGTGCCGCTTTCATAAATTCAGTTATCAGCAGGATCACGGTTGCCTCAAAGCTTTACCTTCAGACTCTTAGGGTCATAATTTAGTTCTCATGACATTGAAGAGTGGACATGTCTGCAGAATGTGTTCTTAGGGTCATAATTTAGTTCTCATGACATTGAAGAGTGGACATGTCTGCAGAATGTGTTCTGGAGTCTGGGTACCTTTTTGACATGGGTATTGGTCAATTTGGACATCCTCCATTTTGTGGAGATGTGCTTGTAATCCATAGCATCCTGTGCAGAACCTAAAAATTGTGGTTTGCTTATCTATAGAATGGAGTCTTATGGAAAGTTGCTACCTGTTCTCTGACTTCATGTATGTTTGTATTTTCTCTTGTTGAGAGTTCTTGCTTCAGTCAGTGATATTCTGTGCCGGAATTGTTCCTTTTTTGTACCTGGTTTTGCCATTCTGTCAGCTGCTTCATTTCCTGCAATTCCAGTGTGCAGGGATCCACTGCAGCACAACTTTATTGTTAGCAGTTGATTTAAAAGTTCTAGTTATTTTTGTTAGAAGATCTATAGGTTCATTGTGGATGGTATGGAGTACTGACATGCAGTCACACAAGAAGACTATATTAGCTCCTTTGAGTCTCTGCTCCTCTAGAGTCTTGGATGGTATGGAGTACTGACATGCAGTCACACAAGAAGACTATATTAGCTCCTTTGAGTCTCTGCTCCTCTAGAGTCTTGGATGGTATGGAGTACTGACATGCAGTCACACAAGAAGACTATATTAGCTCCTTTGAGTCTCTGCTCCTCTAGAGTCTTGGATGGTATGGAGTACTGACATGCAGTCACACAAGAAGACTATATTAGCTCCTTTGAGTCTCTGCTCCTCTAGAGTCTTGGATGGTATGGAGTACTGACATGCAGTCACACAAGAAGACTATATTAGCTCCTTTGAGTCTCTGCTCCTCTAGAGTCTTGGATGGTATGGAGTACTGACATGCAGTCACACAAGAAGACTATATTAGCTCCTTTGAGTCTCTGCTCCTCTAGAGTCTTGGATGCTTCTAAGCTTCACTGTAGCTTTACCCTGTAGTTTATTGATAATTTGTCAGTAGCGGTTAAGTCCTAGTTTTGGGGTGTTTGGTCTATGCCTTTTCAACCTAGTAGTGTTTACCTTTTCAGTCCAATCCCTACTAGCCAAATCCTCTATTTTACACAAGTCACAACTTGGAGGTGAACAAATGTCTATGGTTAATTCTTGTTCAATGACCCTTGTTATCACCTCAACACAGTTTAAACCCCAATCATAATTGACTAGTCCAACATAATTTACATACAATTTGAAAGTCAACATCATCGATCTTACCTCAACAAGTTGAAACAAAGATGGCTGTTCTATGGAGTCATTGAGCATTTTGACTTGCTCAGGTGATGAGAATACTTTTGTGTAATGTTGTTGATTATATTTCACTCGAGACGACTGATTAAAAAAAATGAAAGATTTGATTTGCATGAACAAATATCCAAACAGATGAAATGTAAATAAAAGGACAAACATAGAAAAAGTAAATCAACATATGCTAAATTTAATTTTAACAAACATTATTATGACAAGCCACTGATGATGATGGTGAGTTGGCACAGCTCAGAGAGGTTGGTTTGTGAATCCTGTAATAATGTTCATTTCCTCATACAGTTGATTCCCCAGTCATCAAATTGTTTTCTCGTGCAGTCAATTGTCTAGTCTTCACAGTTTTCTGGTGCAGTTCATTCCCTATTCACCAAATCGTCTCCTGGTACAGTTGATTCCCTAGTCATCAAACTGTTTGTTGGTACAGTTGATTCCCTAGTCATCAAACTGTTTCTTGGTACAGTTCATTCCCTATTCACCACATTGTTTCCTGGTACAGTTGATTCCCTATTCACCAAATTGTCTCCTGGTGCAGTTTATTCCCTATTCACCAAATTGTCTCCTGGTACAGTCGGTTCCCTAGTCATCAAATGGAAAATATTTCTGTACCGTCATAAAATTTAATAGAAAATATGAGGAATTGTGTATGCTAAAAGAGAAGGTTTCAAGCAATCCTGTTCATACAAATGACAACTCCAGCTCACAGAATGAGCATTGACTATCTCTATTAATTGTAGAAACTTCACAGTTGTGAGTGCTGAAATGACATGGTTCAGATGGCATTCTTTTTTGCGGGAATGTCATTTAGAAATTAGATATGAGGGTTTAATCATATTCTGGTCCCACCTTCTTCCTTTGATTATTTCCCTCGGTTATATTTATCAGACAGCAGTATTTATTTATTAATCTAAATATTAATTTATTTAGAATGTTTGTATGAGTGGGTTAGGAGAGTTGTGTAGGTGGGAACAGACTGGGGTTACGAAGGGGACCAATATGTACCAATTTTCTAAATATATTAATATTAAAATTAATTAATAAATACCTGTTGTCTTATAAATATATCCAAATAC
Source organism: Meghimatium bilineatum (assembly GCA_034231615.1). NCBI lineage: Eukaryota > Metazoa > Mollusca > Gastropoda > Stylommatophora > Philomycidae > Meghimatium > Meghimatium bilineatum. The sequence continues at coordinate 49,972,891 of CM067312.1, read as the reverse complement.
AGAAATGAAAAGAAAAAGATGGTAGGCCCGAAATATGCAATAGAATCAATATGAATCACTGACCACTACTGCCATTATACATCTCAGAATCGTGATCCCAAATATTACAATAAATTTAAATTAAACAACAGTGCTTTCTATTGGTATATAATAAAAATAAAACACATTCAAGCATACAATAGAGAAATCAAATTAAATCATTCAATACAAATAAGACAAAAACAATGAATCTTATATATTAACATGTAGGCCTACATTGAAACACAGGTAGAATGTTGTGAAAAATGTAATATTTCATTTGTAAAAGCAACATGGACAAACCTCCAAGACTCCTAATTTGTTTTCTAGGAGACGGAACTGCAAACTTTGAAAACCAGAAGCTGATGACAACTGCAATCTGTTAATTATAATTAAATTATATTTAAAATGAGACACAAAATCATACAATTATATATAGTTAATATTTATCATGAAATAAGAATGTTTACTCAGTTGGTCAGCAGAGATTGCAGATCTGACCTGAGGATACAAATTTGGGGTAAAGGATATGGGGCAGCTAATCTGACCTGGAGAAGACAGTGGACTTTGTCCTGATGACAGACCTGACAATCTAACATTGCCACAGATACAGAATGTAGAAGTCAGTTGGTTGGTTGGTTGCTGATCCAGCGGTCCATGGGCTCATGCCCTTGTACTGGCATTATATTGCTGGGGAGTCTGTGGATTTTCGTCCCACCCCGGGCCAGAGCCAGCGAAAAACTATCACACCACTAGGAAGGAGGGTTTCAACCTATGAACTGCTCCGAGCCACTGCAGCCAAGATAGGGTTCACTGTGCTCATTCCCCGCCACCAATTGACTACTGGTTATGCCGAACTTCTCTATTGCTCCAGGCATGCAACCAAATGTTCAAGTCAAAAGGATCATCACGTCCTGAGTCAGTGTGCCTCTATGATGGAAGTCAGTTGGTCAATCATATATTAGTACACTCTGAGCAAGGCTATAAATTATTCTGATCTCTAATGCAGTATGTCCATCAGCATTAGGTCCATAGATATGTCATCCATCAGCATCAGGTTGAAAGATACATCATCCATCAGTATCACAACCATAGATATGTCATCCATCAGCATCAGGTTGAAAGATACATCATCCATCAGTATCACAACCATAGATATGTCATCCATCAGTATCACAGCCATAGATATGTCATCCATCAGTATCACAACCATAGATATGTCATCCATCAGCATCAGGTTGAAAGATACACCATCCATCAGTATCACAACCATAGATATGTCATCCATCAGTATCACAACCATAGATATGTCATCACAGCCATAGATATGCCATCCATCAGTATCAGGTTGACAGATACATCATCCATCAGTATCACAACCATAGATATGTCATCACAGCCATAGATACATCATCCATCAGTATCACAGCCATAGATACATCATCCATCAGTATCACAATCATAGATATGTCATCAAAGCCATAGATATGTCATCACAGCCATAGATATGTCATTCATCAGCATTACAACCATAGATATTTTGTGTGACAGTTTAGTCGCATTATTTGTAAAGTGACTTAATTTCATGCAAATAGATGCCTAACAGTTTTCTTCGTATTACTTTTTTTGATAGATTAGAAACCTTACAATTTAAGGAAAATAAAATTATTATTGTCATGCTCTATTGCTTCTTTTATTCTTTTGCACTTAGCCTATGTGGTCATGCTTGACTGTCAATCCTGTTGCCAGGGTGAAGTCCACTGTCTTCTGCAGATTAGAACAGCTGCCCCATAAATTTTGTCTCAACTCTGTATCTTCTGGCTGGCCAGACTTGCTTTCTGTATGCTGGGCAGTTCTGAAGTATGTGTTCAGAAGTTTGCATTCTGGATCCACTTGGATATTTGTTTGTGTTTGAGATAATTAGTCAGTTAAAAAAAAAAAAAAAGCCAAGTGCACTGCAGTGGTCTGTAACAGTGGCTCTAGTGTTAATCTGGTAGAGTGATATGAAGTGGAGATGGGATTAGCCCAGCCAACACAGGCTACAAACTAAGATCCGTAGAGCCATCCCTTGCATCGAGCAGGATCACAGTTCTGTCCAAGCAACCATGGGTGCTGAAGTCAGAGATACCAGGCAAAAATGCACACCAGCAACCATAACATACAACTCAGTTAACACACAGACCACATATCTTGCAAGACTATAACAATAACCAGTTGAGCAAGGAGCACTGGCCCACAAAGACAGACATCTACAAAGAGTTGTATTGGAGTATGGAGAAGCTTTCAAATACACCAACATTTATCAAGAAAATCAAACTTGCTGTGTAGACATGCTAAACTGAATGGGAACCTTGAGGAGCTTTCAAATATAGAAAAATTTATCAAGAAAACTGGACCTCCTGTGTAGAAATGTTAAACTGTGAACAAGCAGAAGACTATTTAGATAAAAAAAGTATGAAAAGAACTAACCTGAATTCCAGAAAGTCCAATGGTGTCATTGTCTCTAATATGTCTATTTGATCAACCATCAGCTGAAAATATGAAATATAATTATCATCTTAAACCATATTGAATTCCATGAAAATATGAAATACAATTATCATCTTAAACCATATTGAATTCCATGAAAATATGAAATACAATTATCATCTTAAACCATATTGAATTCCATGAAAATATGAAATACAATTATCATCTTAAACCACATTGAATTCCATGAAAATATGAAATACAATTATCATCTTAAACCATATTGAATTCCATGAAAGAATGGGTAATATTTTGGCAGGATGGGTCAGGACAAAATGTGAAGATATCGCAGGAAAGTTGTGAAATATGACACAAAGCATTCTATTCTTTGGAATCAAGGGTAGTTTATGATCCCCTTCATTGTACTTGATTTCCCCTATATGTGATGGTATGGGATGTATTTCTTCTTCTTTGACTATAGCTAGGACGCAGTGTATCCTAGGAATTAAGCATGATGCTGCAAGAAATGAGTCTATTCTTTTTCTTCTGTGCTCGTTCTCAAACTCCTACAGATTATCAGGATGTAGTCCGGAGAACGGAATGCGTTGTGTCATAGTTTACAGCATTGCTGCAATATCTGCGCTTTTTGGCCTGACACATCCAACTTCAGCATGGCTTTGGGTCACTGCCCCTATATGGGATGGGACAGCCAACTCCATCCCATAACCTCCTTAGTCGTCTCATACAACATGCATGGAAGGTGAAAAGTGTTGCTATTCTTTGCTCCCCTTTTGGGCCTCGACACCACACAGGCGAAGAAATGAGTGACAGTTAGGAATCAAAGAAGAGTTATCAGCCAATACAGAACTGATACAGCCAGTTACCACATGCTGAAGGACATCATATCGGAGCACATATGGATTTGTCAGGCAGTGTCCTGATGACCGATTAACAACTAACTCCCCATTTGTACTTCATCCCTCTTAATGAAGTGTGGTGAAGCTTGCTCAGACTTCCACTCATAGCACATAACTCCTCAGATTCAAGGAATAATCCCTAGGCATCTCCAAGAAATCAACTTTATAAACAAGATGTTGAGAGCAGGATTTTAATTACTACCTCTTGAACGCAAAGAGAATGGCTCACCCACTACACCAGGGAGATGTCCTTAACATTAATACAGACCAAGTCTACACATAAGCTATCAGAGAAACAGTGACTTATCAACAGAGATGGCACACCAAGCATTTACCTTCATCTAAGAGTCTGCTACATAAAGACAGTTGTGCAATGTCCTCTATATCTATCTCTTCATTAGAAACCCAACCCAATGGACCCCCTGAGACAACTCAAGCAAGCATACCAGAGTCTCATATTCCAACTAAGAACAGGCCAAGCCCCCGTTAATAAACACCTCAACATAATAAATTCATCACAGAAACCAAATTGCAGACACTGCAATGTACAAGAGAAGACTGTCAAACACCTACTACTGCAGTGCCCAAAACTAACAGACATCAGACAAGCACTACTACCACAACATCCAACTATACACAACACACTCTACACAATTGCACCACAGTTGAGAAAAACCTGTGCATTCGCCAGAAGGGCTATGGGCTGTCAAGAGCTGCCTGCTCACAGCGAAAGGGATTGAATTATCATCATATCTCTTCATCTTCCACTGGGATGATTTTATAGAAGACAAAAATAAGAAATTGAAACAAGATATGTTAATAATTTTTTCACAGGTGACAGGTTGTCAGACTATCCCCTCTTTCTTTAGTCATCAACAACATGTCTGAAAAGAAGACTGTAGCCCTACTCTTTGTACCCTGAACTAGAATTTCAGACCCAGTTGCTGCCACTCAAGAGAAATCAGTTGCTACTCAGTTGCCACATGAGAGAAATCAGTTGCCACTCAGTTGCCACATGAGAGAAATCAGTTGCCACTCAGTTGCCACATGACAGAAATCAGTTGCCACTCAGTTGCCACATGACAGAAATCAGTTGCTACTCAGTTGCCACATGACAGAAATCAGTTGCCACTCAAGGGAAATCAGTTTCCACATGGGAGAAATAAGTTGCTACCCAGTTGCCACATGAGAGAAATCAGTTGCCACACAGAAGCCACATGAGAGAAATCAGTTGCCACACAGAAGCAATCTTCCACTTATAAGAGGTAACATCTTATTAATCAAATAATATAGAAAACTATGCACACTACAGAGATAAATGTGTTCATACCTTGAGGATTAGTGTCACACGATTCAGTCTGTTCAGAATCAGAAGTGTTTTACTTTCATCCATGACCTATAAGAAAATGAACACCATGTTGGAATTAAATAAAATAATGAATAATAATAGCTGAAGTAAGGAAACAATATTAATTACTTAATGAACTCACCGTGACAATTACAAGTAAAAACTAATGCCTATATTAGAACATATAATGAACTCACCATAACAACTACAAGGGGCGGCCGAAAAGTTTTGCACTTTAGTGTAAAAGAATAAAAACACCTGAAAATTGGTGTGAACTTTCAGTCCTTCTCTATGTATTCACCCCTCAAGGTGATGCACTTCTCCCATCTCTTCACCATCTTCCTAATGCCTTGATTGTAGAACACTTCCTCCTGGGCCTGGAACCCTGCCTCAACTTCAGTAATTAAGACCTTGTTGTCAGAAAAATGATGATCATCAAGTGAATTCTTCATGTTTTGAAACAGAAAGAAGTCATGCTGTGCTAAGTCTGGTGAGTAAGGTGGATGAGGCATGATTTCATACCCGCACTGCTGGGCAAAGACAATGGAGTCATGGGCTGCATGAGCTGGTGCATTGTCCTGAAGCAGATGAACATCTCTGAACAGCATCCAGTGTCTTTTGCACTTAATTTCTTCTTGTAATTTCTTGAGAAGGCTTTGGCAATACGTTGAGTTGTTATGTTGTTCGTCCATCACAAGTGATGATGACCATTTGTTACATCCACTTATGAAAATTCAATTAGAGTTATATCCTTGATTATGAGTTCATAGATGGCTAATGAGCCCTATTCGAGCTGTAAATGTCCTTGGACAGTTTGGACATGGAATGACCACTGTAGACGGATTTTGGTCTATCCGTGACTTTCTAGCTGCTCTCTGCTGTTGAGCTGCTGCATTTCTCCTCTTTTCACAAGATGATGCTCTCTTTTTGATTGTAGAATGCCATGTAGATCTATTTTGTGGCCTTACATTGAGTTAATAGCATGGCCAAAACAAAGGTAATTGATGAGTACTACCCTACAACAGTCCCAAAAGGTGGTGAGCATGACTTTTCTCGTTAGATGGAACCATCTTTGCCTTCTTTAATGATGGTGAACAGTGATGTTTCCATTTTTGCTCTGTTTTTTTTGCCTCGTGGTCATAGAGATGCACTCAACATTTTTCCATAGTAACCAATCTATGAAAATAATAATCTTCATCAGCATTGCAAATGTTCAACATCTTTGTTGATATATCAGCTTGACGCTCCTTTTGGATTGGCATGAGAAGATGAGGAAACCACCTGGCGGACACATTGACATGTGAAGCTACTAATACAAAATCTTCAATGTGGACCCATGACTTAGTCCAAACTCAGCCATGATTTCCTTGATGATAATACACCTGTCTGAGAGGACTAGGACCTTCACTCTTGTTATCTTGCTTTCGTCATCTGCAATGGATGGCCTGCTTCTCCTTAACACATCTTGAACTCTGGCATGTCTTGTTTGAAAGTGATTTTTCCAACACTTCACAGTAACATGCGAAGAGCAGACATCCGTATAAACAGCAAACATTTCATCATGAATTTGTTTTGCAGATTTACCCTGCAAGTGCAGGTATGTGATTACACAATGATCTTCCATTTTATCCATGACTCGGCTTCATACACTACTGAACCAGATTCCCTTTCAAGTGCCGCACCACACGACGAATCATGTATAAAAATCATAGATAGATATTATCTGTTTTTTATTTCCATCTTAATCTTTGGGTGAAGAAGTAATGGTGAAAGTTGGTAGGTCACTGTGTTTGCTTTCTGGCACCTTGTTTCTATTTCTCAGTCTAGTCTTCCATCTTCTGAAAAAATACTGCCTAGATATTTAAATTCTTTGGCTTGTTTCAGTTTGGTATTATCTGTCCATTTATTATTTGATTATGTGTCCACAATATAAAAGAAACATTATCACAACATAGAAATATTGCTAAATCAACAATAAATTTAACAATGTGTATATTACCGGTAAGAAGAACAAGTTCCTAACAGAATCAATCTCATGAAGTACTTGTTTGAACCACAACTCATAAGCTGCAACATAAAAGAGAATGGTTATTCGTGTGATGTAAGATAAGGCAGAAATATTCATTTGATGTAAGATAAAGTAGAATTGTTCATTTGATGCAAGATAAGTCAGAAATGTTCATTTGATGTAAGATAAGGTAGAAATGTTCATTTGGTGTAAGATAAGGTAGAAATGTTCATTTGGTGTAAGATAAGGTAGAAATGTTCATTTGGTGTAAGATAAGGTAGAAATGTTCATTTGGTGTAAGATAAGGTAGAAATGTTCATTTGGTGTAAGATAACTCAATAATGTTCATTTGATGCAAGATAAGGCAGAAATATTCATTTGATGTAAGATAAAGTAGAATTGTTCATTTGATGCAAGATAAGTCAGAAATGTTCATTTGATGTAAGATAAGGTAGAAATGTTCATTTGGTGTAAGATAAGGTAGAAATGTTCATTTGATGCAAGATAAGGTAGAAATGTTCATTTGATGCAAGATAAGGCAGAAATGTTCATTTGATGCTAGATAAGGTAAATGTGCTCATATACTTCAAAACAAAAAATTAATATCATGCAAGTAAAGAATCAATGGTTGTTCATATTGTGCAGGATGAGAAATTTAAAAAAATAATACATAAGAGTACGCAAGTGTGATATATACGAAATTCAACCTGACCCGACTGCATGACTTTTGGGTTACTATGACACCTTTATGGGACATGGCAGCCACCCTACCACCAAACCCTCCTCAGTCATCTCTTACAGGTAAAAGAATCGCTATTCTTTGCTCTCCTTTTGGGCTGGTAACACAAAGACAATAGATTTGTAATCAAATTAATATTTTTCTTTTTGGAGCTCCTCTTTTAAAGTAAACATATTAACGTCGGGATGAAGATAAATCTTTGTATACTAAACCACAGCAACTATTAGGTGGGGTAATCAGTTTCCTTTCTTCCTGCCTTTACCATTTCCCCTAATTCATGCAATAGTTACCTATTTACAGCTGGGCTGACTGGAAAAGTACTCGTATCAGGTAAGAAATCACGACCCGCATTTTTTTGTCCTGACATGGTTTCGAACCCAGCACACTGTAACCCAGTGAAAATAAGTAAGGTCACTATCAACTAGGCTATTGCACTCAATAGTAAAAGCATATTTATGAAAAAAAATATATAAAATGTGAATGTTCATCACAATTTCAAAGAACAAAAGTTTAACTAAACTTTAAATATTAAAAACATAGTAAAAAATTATTCTATATCTATCTATCGTCTTTTCTCTGCTTTTGTTGTTCTTTCTCTCGTGTTCTTCAGCTAGTATACCTGTCTGATATTGATAATACAGTGTTGGTATGAAGATTGAATTTATATTTTGCATTTTTGTTTCCATTGGGATAGATGTGTGTTTCAAAATTGGTGCAAGTTCATAATTTACAAAGTTGATTTTTTTTATTCTTGTCTCAATCACTTTCTTCATTTTCCTGTCTGTAAGAATACCCTCTCCCCCCGCCCTGATATGAAATGAAGGGACATCAGTCTCAGAGAACAAATCTTTAACTAACTTTGAAATATGAAAAATAATAAGAAATGTATGAACATCACATTTTGGAAGAACATACCGGTAGGTTTAACTAACCTTGATGGGTTACAATAAACAAGTGTTCATCGTGGACAGGTTTATTTTTGACCACACTCTGCATTTCTTGGCTGTGGAGGATATTGTCCAGCTGAAATGAATACGGATGTCAAAATTTATAAGATTTACTGTAAGTTATTTCCTAAGGTAGGTGTTTTTGAAAATTAGTATAAGAATTTATTTTTTTCAAATAGGGACATAAGGACCTATATATAAATATATATATACCATTCCAATCTTGCAATATATTAAGAGACAACAGATGAAATGGTTTTAACACATCAACAGACTACCATCAAACAGTATACCACACCTATGCTACCACAGCATGCCACAGACATGCTACACAGATACATTGAAGGCAGACCTAGAGGTTAGACAATAATTGTCGATTTTAAAAAGTATCGTTATATTGGGAAATTTATTATAGGACTAAACGTATGTGCTATAGAGGGAGTTCACTGTATGTATGTGTTATAGATGGTGTTTACTGTTTACTGTATGTATGTGTTATAGATGGAGTTCACTGCATGTATATGTTATAGAGGGAGTTGACTGCATGTATGTGTTATAGAGGGAGTTGACTGCATGTATGTGTTATAGATGGAGTTTACTGCATGTATGTGTTATAGAGGGAGTTGACTGCATGTATGTGTTATAGATGGAGTTCACTGTATGTATGTGTTATAGATGGAGTTTACTGTTTACTGCATGTATGTGTTATAGATGGAGTTTACTGTATGTATGTGTTATAGATAGAGTTTACTGTATGTATGTGTTATAGATGGAGTTTACTGTATGTATGTGTTATAGATGGAGTTTACTGTATGTATGTGTTATAGAGGGAGTTTACTGTATGTATGTGTTATAGATAGAGTTTACTGCATGTATGTGTTATAGATGGAGTTTATTGCATACTGAGGCAGAAATTGGAGCACATATGGTTTTGTTTAGTATGTTGCTGATACCATTCCGTCATAACTTACTTTTAAGTATGTATGATAATTTAGCTCCACTTCATTCTTTTTCACTTGTTTATTTTCTTTCTGAGGTTCAGCCATGATTCTATGCTCACCTGCTAGAAAATGAAGACAGTAATTGCTACATTAATACAATAAAGCTAATTACAAACACTGTCTTCTATGTTGTTTTCCTTTCTTAGGTTCAGCCATGATTCTATGCTCACTTGCTTGAAAATAAAGATAGCTGGGATTATGTTTGGTAAACGGGCATACCTTCCAATTTTTATAAAATCTGTGGATCTCAAATTTTGTGTAATTCTGTGATGTTAGTGACTGTTGGCTGATACAAAATGGCTAAATGTAATTGTACGTTTACTTGAACTTACCAGCAACAAGTAAACAAGTAGTACATCTGTTACAGTCACGAGGACTGCTGCGGATACTAAGATCTACATGCCACCCACTTAGATCCCTACGCAAATAACCCTCCTAAATAAAAATCTCCACCTTCCCCCACTCCCAAATAATGGATAGTTCTAGCCAAGGAAATATTTGCTGAAAAACTTGCCATTTATTTCATTTTGCTTTCCACAAAAAAGGTAGGTCCGTTTACCAAACATGAACCGATAGCTGTTACTACAATAAAGCTAATTACACATTCTCTGTTTTCTGTCATACTCTATCTTCTGCATTAGATTCAGTCTAGTAGAATGATTACATTTCTATTTATCATTGGAACCATTTAAATTTGAAGTAAAGAATACATTCTCCATAATATGGAGGTGTATTTGGGAATACAGTGTTAGGGCCACATTTTTCATTGACCAATAGCAGACCTAGAGATAATGTGATCAGCAACATGCTCAAAGCCTTTACGTTCCAAGGAGTAATTAGGTATTTAGATATTAAGTGTATTGATTATTTAGGTATTAGGTGTATTGATTATTTAGGTATTAGGTGTATTGATTATCGTCTTCGCACACCGGACATATACACATGTACTCACATCTTCAATTCAGTAAATATTTCAGTGTGCAGCAGCTGATGGTTCTGGTTCTATGTGTTTGTTCAATGCTCTTTTTAAAATCTTTGTTAGGTGTTATGGGTCATGCCTATCCTCACTCTCAGAAGTTCTGGTACCCTTTTGTTAAGGTTGGGTTGACCTAGTATCCATTAAATATATAAAATATTTCTAATTTATCTGAAATTGATTGAAATAGTGTACATGCTGTTTTTTGTGTTAGCATTCCTTCTCAAAATCCCGCTAGATCACCTATTCTTGTGAGAACCCCTTACTTGTGTTTGGATACATTTACATGCTTGTGCATTTTGTGTGGTATCTTTCTTATATCTATGTATTGATCTTGTTAGATATATACTTGTGTGTGTTCCTAGTATACTTGTATTTGTATGTACATTTATATATATGTATGCATATGTATTTATATATAGCATACATTATGTATGTATATATATATATATATATATATATATATATATATATATATATATATATATATATATATATATATATATATATATATATATATATATATATATATATATATATATATATATATAATATATATATATATATATATATATTATATATATATATATATATATATATGTATATATATATGTATGTAGGTATCTTTATTTTATGTATGTAGGTATCTATACACGTCTGTATTCACATGTAGGCTTTCAAATCAGTGTGTACCTTTATATATATATATGTTTAGATATTTTTATGTATATGTGCATGCATATTTAGTTATTTATGTTTATTCAAATGGAATGTGCATATATATATATATATATATATATATATATATATATATATATATATATATATATATATATGTATATATATATATATATTTGTTTAGTTGTGTGATTGTATGTTGTTGAATATATATTTTGATATAAATCTATTCCATATTCTATCAATTGCTATTCTTCTTTGCAAGTAATTTTGGCCCACATATTGAATGCATCATTTTGCACGTCCTTTAAAAGATACGCTAGAACCACCACTTGGGAAATGGTTTTTTTTGTGAGGAAACCATTGTCCCAGTCTTATTTTGCTGTTTTTATATAGTTGTGTTGTCTTAATTGGCTTTTGTTTCTTGATAAAGGTCCAAATAGGACTGACACGTCGATAATTGTCTTTGTTTTATTGTTATTTCTTATTTTATATTGATAGTTAGTTATATGTATCGTGATTTAGCATTTTACATCTTTTGGGTGAGCTCTATGAGGCCTCCTAGTTAATAAAATTCTGGAGAAACCCTCTCCAGCAAAATAGGATTCAAGAAACGTATTGCTCATAATTACAGACTAAAACAAACAAGCAACAAACAAAACAAACATGTCCAAAATATGAAATTTCTATTTCAATATTTCCCTTTTATGTTATGATTTTTACAGAACATTTAAATATCTTTGTTTACATAAATGAAATACAAATCCTCAATTCAGTTTCCATTTCTCTGCCATCATTATCTGACATATTTTTTTCCAGAATGTGGTCTTCCTTATGATTCTCTGAACACTTTGCACAATTCTGAGCAACTTGACCTCCATAAGCCAGGTCATTGAGATAAGAATACTGTAGGAGTGTAGAACTATAACTTATTATTGCACATTGTAGACCTAACTTTCATGTGTAGGCCTATATTATTTACTCATTTGGTATGCCTTGGGTGCTTAGTCTGGCCTATAGGCTGCTTAGGCCTACATGCTTTTTCTCAACACTTGTTTTGACCTATTTCATCACTATGCTATTGTAGGGGCCATTGTTCAAAATTTGATAATAGATGTTCCAGCTTCTCCCAATCCATTTATATGTATCCTTTTGACTTGTTATACATCATAATTTTTTCCGCCTGTGTGTTTACGAGGCCTGAAAGGGGAGCAAAGAATAGCAACACTGTTTACCTTCCACGCATGTTGTAAAAGGCAACTAAGGAGGTTATGGGATGGAGTTGGCTGTCCCATCCCATATAGGGTCAGTGACCCAAAGCCATGCTGAAGTCGGATGTGTCAGGCCGAAAGGTGCAGATATCGCAGAAATGTTGTAAACCATGATACAACACATTCCGTTCTCTGGACTACATCCTGCTAATCTGCAGGAGTTTGAGAACGAATGCAGAAGAAGAAGTTAGTTTTTTTCCTCTCAATATTAATATCTAATGTATTATTAATTATTATTGCATCATTCTTAAAGGATTGTTGGAAAACATGAGGACTCAAATTGTGAGGTGAATTGGTGACTGCTGGTAGGGCCTACAAATCTCTCTGCTAAATTGATTCCATTATCACATCTAACAAATTATATGTTATACACTTACACCACGTGAGTTTAGATCCTATTTGTAACAGCAATTCTCTGCTGAGCCAGCTCACTTTTCAGACTACTGTGCTATAGCTATAGGCCTACCACAACAATATAGCGCTTAGGCCCTTTAATTAATCTGTCAGGTATTTAATCCTGATATAGGCTAACGTCAGTTTGTCCGAAACGTGAGGACTGGAAGTAGGTATATTCTCAGTGTAGGCTATATAACCTAAAACTATAGGGGATAATGGCCTAATTTTAAAAAGTACATTTTTTTAAGTTGGTTTTTTTTGTGTGTACAAAAACCTACCTACTGCTATTAATAAAAAGAGCGCAACTACAGATCAACTCTTCACTGTGACATTTGTTCTAGTTTCAAGCATCAAGGTGTTACCTAACCTTTGCAGTGTGATTGCAGAAGTTGTCATTAAAATTAAAGTATGTTATTTGAAACAAAATACTAATATGGCATTATCATTTAGATTAGGGAGGGGGGTAAGGGTTAGGATCAATTATAAATTAAAAAATGAATTAGTTATAAAAGGATATGGTTTGCGTCGGGAGATGTGACGTCACGGCATCCATTAATTTCATTGGTCTTACACGGAAATCCGTGACGTTACCTAGTTAAAAAATGTAAACAGTAGCACAGTGAAGAGTTGATTCGTAGTTTTACCATAAAAAGATGATAAAAACAATAATAATAAAAAATAGTATAACAGCACACCTCATCTAGTCGGACACTCATCATTCCATTAATTTAGGCCCTATATCAATAGATCAAATTCTTATAATAAAAATATATGGTAATAATAAGTCCAATTTCTAATTTAATAATTTAAACGGCGTCCTAATTATAATATGAACGAAGTTAGGTACAAATAGACATTAGTAACTTAGTTTAGTACAATAGTAGGACTAAATAAATTACAAGTTCCTCTCATCTGCAGTTATATATTATATGCATAATGATAATGGGAAAAAAACTTACTTTTATTTACTTCCAACTGGTTTTCTGGTTGCGTTGCTTGCACGAAAATGAGAAAATGACAGTTTTCGCGACTAACTTTCAGAAAACGACCTAGCTATGAAATGACAGCTATGACTATGAGAGACTCAGTAAGCTATTAGTATAGTATTGACACTATTGTTTAGTTGCTGGATAGGCCTTGGCCTAGAGTCGACGAATCGCTTAAGTGCTGAAAGGATTTAATAGGCCCCTGTATCAATCAACGGCGTCGATTCTGTAGATTGTTTGGGAGAAGTGTATTGTTGTCCCACACCGCATGCGAGTTTGTGTATGATGAAATCTAACCACGTGCGCTTGTGATTAGGTACAGCCATTTTTAGATACAATATCTATAGACGAGAATGGTTGGGGGTAGGAGTATAGAAAGGAAGGGCAGTGCCGAAACCAAACATTCTGCAGTACCGCCGACGGTCTGACATGAGCGAAAGTGTTTGGGGGTGGTTGCCTGGGAGAACGCGCTAAAACCAATATTAGAGTCGCGACGCGGTGAGACTTGTGAGGCATGTTTACCTGTGATGGTGTGCGAGGAGGGGCTTTCTATCGGCTGTGGAAATAAATTTCGCTTTGCCATAGCAGACGCCGCGACATGTACAGGAAGGATTTTCATTGTACCTCCGAAAGAAAAAGTCCTGTCCCAACCGTGGATTGAACCCGAGACCACAAGGGTCTGAAAAAGAAGAGAGAGAATCAAAATTCCTAATATCGGCTGGTGAAAGGCTAGATAATATTTTGTGGTGGCCTATAAATAAACAACCAATATTCATACTATTCAAGAACTGTACATAATAGCTTTGAACAAACAGAATTGGAGAGATCTGACCTCTGCCCTATGCGCTAACTTCAGCGCAAAAGGAAAATGAATGAATAAATAAAGCAATTAGAATACAGAATTGATGCCATTGAGATGTGGATATATAGAAGAATACGGTGAACATGGAAAGAGAAGAAAACATACAAAGAGATTCTAACAACACTTTTATGAACAAAGAATTATTAAAGGAAGTTAAAGATCAAGTAAATAAAATATATTGGACAGACCATTATTAAAAGAAATGATATCTTGTTGCAGACCTTATTAAGGGTAAAGTCGAGGGGAGGCGAGCAAGAGGTGGGCAGCGATACAAGTGGGAGAGTAATATCACAAGATGGACAGGTTACAGTCTAGCAGTGTGCACCACCAAAACACGAGACATGGTGTTGGAGGTCTGCTGCCGCTAACCTTCGTTGCAGAGACGGCACTAGATGATGACAATAAAACAACAGATTTTTATTTTTTTAAACTCACATTTTTGGCTGCGAAAAAAGTCACAGATAAAAAAAACATCATCTAATTTATCCTATGGTGGTCGTAGTCAAGTCACAGAAAATATTTACGTTAGGAAAAAAAAAGACAAAGAAAGATATGCTCAGCTCAAGGGAGATGTGGGGTCACACAAGGCCGTCGATATTCTCAGCTCAAGGGGAAAAGGGGGGGGGTACAAAAAAGGCATTCTTGTATTATTTACTTGTTGCCGACATGTCCGTAGATTAGGGGTAGCTCTTGGGAGTTCAAACCTCTCCCTTAGCAAGTCAAAACATAAATTTAAGAACAAGGGATTCAGCAGAAAGGCGGTTAAAACATATCTTCCCCCACCCTTTAATGATGTTTCACAAAGGGTCATACAATTTCGATAACATACGAAAACAAAAAAATGACCTTTTTTTTAAAGATAAACCACCCCACCAGATTTAAAATTCAAACAATTTAATAGGTGTATAAATACCGTATTGTTGATGTCAACTTTTCTTTCACTCCACTTCCTATTGTAAACAATTGTCGAACTTGTTCAGACTCCTCCCCCCTAGTCCTTAACGTAATTTATGGACATTTATAAGCGGACCCAATCACGTAATTGATAAGGGGGCGTGGTTGAATGCTCTTTAGGAAATCTTGTGAAAACACTTTAGTGATATTAGTACTGAGAAGTAAAGCGGATAAAGACACCCCCCCCCTTTCTCTCGCGCACACACATTTTTCTTTATGCCCCACCCCCTCCCAAATATTCAAATATTATCACCCAAAACATTGAAGCAAATGAGAAACCTACCAAACGAAAACGAGAAAATTAATTGGTTGATTTTGTTTTAGGTAAATCTCCAAAATTTGACGGAGACATATCTACGGCCCAAGTTATCGCCAGTTATCGCTTTGTTACTTCTTCTTCTTCTTCTGCGTTCGTTCTCAAACTCCTGCAGATTAGCAGGATGTAGTCCGGAGAACGGATTGTGTTGTATCATGGTTTACAGCATATCTGCGCCTTTCGGCATGACACATCCGATTTCAGCATGGCTTTGGGTCACTGACCCTATATGGGATGGGGCAGCCAACGCCATCCCATAACCTCCTTAGTCGCCCTTTACGACATGCATTAAAGGTAAACAGTGTTGCTATTCTTTGCTCCCCTTTCGGGCCCGGCAACACATGGGCGCTAGCTTTGTTACAACAACGAAAATAAATCTGTACAAGCTGATGTGCCGAACGTTTGAAGTGACCGAAATGTAATTGTTTTTTCACAGACCAAGATTGTTGGGCATATTTGACCTGATTTGTGTGTGTGTGATTGAGGCTGAAACGTGCGCTATGAGTTGGGAAAACAAGATATTTATACTTCTTGTTATCTCCTGAAAACGAAGTCAACAAACGGCTCGTGTCAGATATGATTACATATTATTGTTTCTAGAGATAAGTTATTGGAGGTTTATGCGTCTAGACCTTCTCTAGATCTCAATACGATAATATGGCCTACTTGCTGCAGAAAAACTGAAATCCAACAGGCGTAGCTTGAAACAGGGTAATGAAGTTTTGCTAATCACTGGAGACATGTAATAACACACACAAATCGACTTTTCTATCAAAAGGCCTGTATCAAGACTACATACGGAACAACAAAACGACAAGTAAGAAAGGCACTTTTGACGTACACATGACCGAGCAACATAGGCCTATTCAGCATATTTTGACCTACCCCACCCCTGGGACAGACTGTCGGGCTTGCCGGGGATTGGACAAGGAAAATTGACGCAGGATAATATTAATATCATTTGACCTTTATTTTGCGCAGATAGTACTTTTAAAAAGTAAAGAAGAAAAAAATAGACACCGTAAAAAAATAACTGTTATTAAGTGTTAACGAGACATGGATATTGACGGAGTTAGTTAGCGTGAATATTCAACCAACTGTGACCGAAGCACGAGAATGGTAGGAGATAATAAAATATTGCAAAAGTTAGTTTAAGAAATGATGCGTATAGAGTAGAATATTCTGGAAAAGAGTGTTAACAACCTTGAAATTTAGAGTAAAACTAGATTAGTAGGAACACATTCGCGGACATTCGTAAATACGCATGAGTATTCAGCGAGATTGAGATCCTAAGATACGTCCGAAAACGTGAACATAACGGATTGTAATCAATCTTGAGTGATCAGGCGTTCATTCGCAAGTAACTAAGCAACTGCACAGCCATGTAGTGAAGGCTTAATCCTGGAACTGTCCATAAAGCAGGACATGGTTCCTCGAAATCTATAGTTTTTGTCAAGAGAAAAAAAGTGATGCGTGTATTTCTGCAAGATATTCTAATTGAAACCATTTGAATCACTTGAAACCTGAAAAAAATACACACAAAAATTAGCAATACTAGTAAGTTTAAACATGTGAAATCTTCATAATTTTTATATTCCAAGATAGATTAGGAAATTTTGCAACATATGGCGTGAAAATATCCATACATGTGACAATAAAATACTTGCTTTCTATATAATTTTCCTAAAACATAAAACACTTTTGATCAAATGTGTGAAAATAAATTGTCGTTTTACTGATAGATTTGACATGGAATATGTACCACCTATAAAAAACATCATGTGGTGCTAGATAAAAAGCCTGTAACTGATTAAGCAAAACCAATGTGATTTTTTTATTCAGCACAATAAAAGTATCCTAAATCTGTAAAAAAAAAAAAAAAAAAAAACCATGGACAGCAAATTTGATGTTGACCAGTGAAATCAACTGGTCTATTGCCACCGGGGCAAAACATACACAATTTTAGAAAGAAAATCAACTGGTTTAGAAATGTGAGAACATAGTTCACGAATAAGAGTCATAAAATAGAGCTGAATGCTGCACTGGATATTCACAAAGTTACAGTGTCAAGATAACATAGCATGTAGGCGGATACAGTTTCTAATAAATACGATTACATATAGAATCATCTTCAGATTACACGAAAGAAGGGTGGGAGTGTGAGCAAATAAATTATTACATTCGTTACAATTGACCTACTTATGCGTTCGTTCTTAAACTCATGCAGATTAGCAGAATGTAGTCCGCGGAACGTAATACGTTTTGTCGTGGTTTCTAGCTTGACTAAGATATCTTCGCTTTTCGGTCTGACACACACGACTTCAGCATGGTTTCTGGTCACTGACCTCTATGGGATAGGACAGTCATCTCCATCCCCCCAATCTCCTTAGTAGTCTCTTACGACCTGCATGAAAGGTAACTGTTCCTTTTTTCTGCATACTTTTTTTCTGCATATTTTATTCTGCACTCTCTTTTATGCATACTTTTTTAATGCATATTTTTTCTGCAAACCTTTTTTTCTGCAAACGTTTTTTCTGCAAACGTTTTTTTCTGCAAACGTTTTTCTGTTCTGCAAACGTTTTACTGCAAATCTTTTTTTTTTTGCATACTTTTTTCTGGGTTTTTTTCCTGCATAATCAACATATTTAAATCTAATACTGTAAATATATCTTTTGTCAATTATGGCGAGAAAGTGTTCTTACAGTTATATATAATCAATTCTGATGTATTGAACCTGAATGAGCAGAGTAGTAAGAAATTAAGTAGAGACATTAGAGATGTGGTTTTATAGAATAATGTCGAGACCAGCATTGATAACTTATACCTATAACTGCAGACCACACGGCCATCTATACAGGATCAGAGTGAAGCACGCAAATGAATGTCAAAGATGCACATTAATACCCATAACTATAAAGAATACTTCAATATTGCACATACTTACAAAAACTGCAGGGCAAGGTCTGGCTACTGTAGACTAAGCCGTGACAAAAGCTTTTAGTGTGCCGCTAAAACATCGAAAAAGCTGGAAGTTCGTTTTAGCGACTCTTCTTTAAAATCTAAAAAAACAGAAGAAAATCCTGAAAGCGGGAGATGAAATACGTTTGAGCATAAATTATGAATGGTCTAAATCATGAAGATTATAACAATATAGATATATTTCTGCGTTATCACATCAAACTCCATGATTATAAATTTGATGGTCACATAAAATATATACTACTGACATAATTATATTGTTATGTTATGTTCCTCCAGGGCCATAGGCGGCGCATAGGGCAGAAATTATATTACTGCTTAAATATTGATCGGGACTATCTGGCAATACGCAATTGTTGTAGGCCTTATAAGGCCCCGTTGTGCGCATAATTATAAAAATAATGTTCGAATAAGCGTGGATTATGAGCGTGAAACTCATTAAATTTGTACATCTGAGAGTGAGCGCTGATCCTTAAACCATAAATTACTATTTAAAATATTCTTTTTTCTGTATTCATTCTCAGCACCTGCATATTAGCGGGATGTAGTTCACGGAACGGGCTTTTTGTGATATCTAGAGTGGGAGATCCGCGCACTTATTGATCGTTCGACAAACTAACACCCGACTTCAGCACAGCTTTACATCGTTATAACCCTATTGAGATAGGGCACCAACTTCACCCCCCCCCCAATCTCATTAATCTCCTCTTATGACATTCATGGCAGGCCACATTCATCATCATCAGGTACCATGCCGGCTGGCATAGGCGGTCATGGCTCTCCACTGCTCTCTGTCCACAGTATTATTTATCAAGGTCGATGTTGCTTCCTTGCCATGCCAGGTTGTCAAACTGTCTATTATTTTCTCACTTTGTCGCCCTCTGTCTCTGTTGCCTTCAATTTTGCCTGTTGTGACTATGTTCTCTAAACCTGCCTGTCTCATGAAGTGGCCAAAAAAAGAAGATTGCATTTTTCTTATATTGTTGATTAAGGTCCGTTTCGCATTTGACTTTCAATACCTCTACATTAGTTTTTCTGGCAGTCCATGGTATTTTCAGCATTCTTCTGTAGAACCACATCTCTATTGCCTCTAATTTCCCACTTTCCAGTTTATTTATTGTCCAAGACTCGCACCCATATTTTAGTATAGGGGTTACATAGCACTGAAGAACTATCTTTCTCACTTCTAATGACAAGGTCATATTACACAGTATATTTTTCATTTTTCTGAATGTTGTTTTTGCCTATCCTATTCTGCATCTTATTTCTGTTGAACTTCTTCCGTCTGATGTAATCATTCTACCTAGATATTTGAATTGGTAGACCTGTTTTAATACTATATCATTCACTTTGATCTTACAAGGTGTGTTATTTTGTTTCTTTGAAATAACCATTACTTCTGTTTTCTTGATATTTGGGAAGAGGCCTTTCTCTTTACTTTCTGTGACTACTACATTAATTAAATCTTGAATGTCTTCCACACTTTTTGCAATCAGAACAGTGTTATCCTAGGCTACCGCACTCCACAAATGAATGAGGTAAAGGTAGGTCCAGTGACAGCAACCTGCCGTTGGGGATGAAGATAACTTGTCATATAATAAGCCGCAGCAACTACTAGCTAGTGAATGAGAAAACAGCTTTAAAAGATGGATGAGAGAATTGTTATACAATATCTCAAATTATTTATGTTATGTCCTCCCACTGATATTCCTGGGATATCTACTATTGCACGCATTATGTTTTCACTGTATAAAGATAACAGGTCTGGTGAAAGCACGCATCCCTCTGAATCCTTGTTTTATTTGTTGAAAAGGGCCAAATTGCTTTCCTATTCTTATTGCTGCTGTTTGTTGCCAGTACATGTTCTTGATTATTCTTAAATCCTTGCTGTCAATGTTCAAATTCTCTAGCATGCGTATAATTTCGCTATGTTTAACTCTATCAAATGCTTTTGTGTAGTCTATAAAACAGAGGTATAGATCTGTTTTACCACTATAGACCTCTCTATTAGTAAGTAATAAAGTAGTAATAAAGTAGTAGTAAAGTAGTAGTAAAGACACTAAAATAACCTTTTTAAGATCATGTGTTTTCCCAGTGACAGCATATGGAGGCGAGACTTTAAAATCACCTGGCCAGAGAGACGGATATACAAAATATGGGCATAGGCCTTAATGTATTGTTAAAGTACAGAATGTATGAATTGTTTTAAAATGAAACGGACAATGTTCAGCTTGGAAATTGACATGTATTAAATGTAACCGGAATAGGCTACAATAACATGAGTACCAGGAAGCAACATGACATAAACGGGTAGGGATATAGCCTATTCTTAAAATATGCAATAATAATAATAAAATATTAAAAAATACCATAATAAAATCTAACACACAAATATTAATAATAATAATAATAACATTAATTTGAACCTAATAATATGAGACAAAAATACAATAACAACAGACAATCACATATACGGGGTTCGTGCAAAGTCATTGAATTGATTTTAACTATTTTCTAGTGCATTTTGCTACCAGGAACAATGTTCTTCTTGTTTGCTGTATTAGGTCTCGCTAACTTATCAAAGTTTCCACTTAGACATCCCTACAAAAAGTATTATCAAATAAATAGCGGACATTAGGTCTATTAGGTCATATTTCGCCCTGCCATGTGAACGTCAATAGTGTCAATACACCAACAAGACCCTTTGGTCGAAATGTCGATTTGTGTGTTATAATGTGTGTTTTCTGTGATTAGCAAAACTTCATTATCCTGTTTCTAAGCATCGCTTATTATCAAATACCTGTTTGTAACTTGCACTTTCGATTCTACATTTATGCATTAGTAAACATACAGTGTTTATAAATTAGTTAATATCTACAAAAGAACCTGTCACACAATTTGAAACAAGAAAATATAGGAAAGTTGATGTTTTCAACACAAAAAAGCCAAAATAAATGTAATTATTAGTAACATTTAAAAATTGACCAATATGGCAATCCTGCAACAGGTGAAGCTAATCGTATTTCTATGTTCAATGTTACCATTAGGTATATTGATTCTTTGCACCAACATGCTTGCTGTGCATTTTGATTGCAAATAACATCTTGTAAATTTGACCTATACATTGTTTAATGTTTTCAACACGTTCATTTAATGTGTGCTTTTATATTTAAAGCAAATCCGTAAGATGGTGGGATGGGGATTTTTAGTCCCCCCCCCCCTTTTCGGAAATCAGAATGTGACTTAATTTTTTTATTATAAACTAGCATCATAGCACACGGGCCAAGAAACTAGCATCATAGCACGCGGGCCAAGAAACTAGCATCATAGCACACATGACAAGAAACTATCATCATAGCACACATGACAAGAAACTATCATCATAGCACACATGACAAGAAACTATCATTATAGCACACGGGACAAGAAACTAGTATTATAGCACACGGGCCAAAAAACTATCATCATAGCACACATGACAAGAAACTATCATCATAGCACACATGACAAGAAACTATCATTATAGCACACGGGACAAGAAACTAGTATTATAGCACACGGGACAAGAAACTAGTATTATAGCACACGGGACAAGCAACAAGCATTATAGCACACATGAGAAACTAGCATCATTCTTCTTTTTCTTCTTCTTCTTCTACGTTGAGCATCTGCAGTCACGTTATGTTGTCGGTCTTGTCGTCTGGACGAAGTCCACTGTCTTCTCCAGGTCAGAGCGGCTGCCCATAGCTTTTGCCTAAAGTCTGTATCCTCTGGCCAGGTCTACTGTCTCTGCTCTTTGTATGTTGGACAATCCTGAAGTACGTGTTCTGGAGTCTGGGTTCAGGGTCCACATGGGCATTCATCTGCGTATGAGATCCTCAATCTGTTAAGGTGCCTCAACAATCTACTGTTGCCTGTTCTAAGGCTAAAAAGGTGTGTTGATATCTTTGGAGGCGATGTATTGCATCATGTTTGTCTCCCACTTCCATTTGTTTCTTCCACTTTGTTGTGTATGTTTTTGTTTCTCTGTAGGGCAGTGGGTGTCTGTGTTATTCCATTTCGCTGCATGTTTTTGACAGAGCATCCATGTTATCATTTTTCCATGATTCCGCAGTGTGATGGTAACCATTGGGGACGATAACTGAATATTTTTTTAATATGTTTGAGCTCATATCTCATATTGTGCAGAAGGTTGACATTTCTGTTTCTCTGGATTGATTCCAGTAGAGATGTGTAATCTGTGAATATAGCTATCGTCTTTTGTCTTGTTCAGTCTTGGCAGTTCTAGTGAGGACTGTCAGTGCTTGATAGCGTGCAACTATTTCTGCTGTATAGTTTGAGGCCCGGTTGGAAAAACTTTTGATTTTGCTTCCCGTTTTTTTTAGTCTTATAAGAATTCCACCTCCTCTATTCCTTATTCCTCCCTCTGTCGATCCACCTGTGTAGACATATGTCCATTCCTTGGAATTGTATTTTACTTCTATCATTTCTAGTGTCACTTCCTTTAGTTGAGATGGAGTCTGGTATTCCTTATTAATTATTCCAGGAAATTGTGTTATTATGGGGATGTTTTGGAGACTATTGTCTGGCTCTTCAAAATCCGTTACTGTTTCAATTTCATTTGTGAGGTTTGTGAGGATATCTTTATGTTGTTGAAGGAGATGGTTGGAGATGTGACAGAAGATGGTTCTCTTCAGCCTGCTTGTGGTTGATCTAGAAATGTGTGCATACATAGGATGGTTTGGCATGCGCTTAATGTTTTCCCCTTTGCACAAACACTCTTTCTTCTCTTCTGTCATCCAGTGGGGGGATGTTTACGTGTTCTTCATCCCTTCTGAGATTAGTCGAAGTCCAGCATTGTGTACTTTAGACAGGCGATCAGTATTTGTTTTTGATGCTGATGCCCATGCTGTCATTCCATATTCTACTACAGGTTTTACTGTACCCATGTAGACTTGTCGGAGAATACTTCAATTTGCTCCCCAGCTTGTGCCTGCTAGTTTCTTCATTAAGGATAGTTTCCTGGTTGCTTTTTGTTCAGTGGTTATTATGTGTGGTTTCCAGGTGATTCGCGTGTCTAGTTTGACCCCGAGATATGTAAGGGTTCTCCTCGTGTGCTAACTCGTTTCTATTTATTTTTAGATTTGATCGTTCTTGGTGGTTTTAAAGTGAGAAGATGGTTGTCACAGTTTTGGAGAGGTTGATTTGGACTTTCCAGTCAGTTGCCGATTAACTTAGGATTCAAGTGCTGTCTGCATTCTGTTCTTTGCAGTGGATAGGTTGTCTGCCACACACCAGGCAGCAAAGTCATCTGCATGAAGGGCCTTTGAAATATGACGTGACAGTTTCTCTCCAATATCATTGATGAATACTAGAAAAAAGGTAGGAGAGATCACTCCACCTTGAAGAACTCCTTGTTGGAGAGTAACACGTTTGCTTAGTTTACCATCTACTTTTACTCTTGCTGTGCGGTAGCAGAGATGCACAGGGGGCTGGGCACAGATGCACAAGTCTGTCGTGCATAATGTCTGTATGTTGTAGTCCAATAGGCGAATTCTAGTGTTAGGAGGCTATATTGAACCAATGGATGCGAAGCATGAACGACAAACAAGAGAGCTCAAGATAAGCTAGATGCAACTGAGATGCGGTTTTTGAGAAGAATTCGGAAAATTCTAGGGACAGCAAACAAAACCAGGTTTTCAGAGATGATGGTTTGGTGATTCAGAGATGATGATTTTAACCCTAAAAAGACAAATTATAGCAAAAAATTAGAAGAAAACAGAAGACTGTTAGAACGTGTGATGGGAAGAGCGAGACTTGAACATTTGTTAACTACCGGAAAGATCAATGGCAGAGGAGACAGAGGAAGACAAAGAGATACATTTTTGGATGGGGTTGTCGCTGTGTCACACAAATTAACAACACACGAGAAAGAGAGTTGTGGAGAAACATGATCGCCTACGCCACTCGGTACTTGATTGATTGAGTATATGTGGCAATCATAAACATAATCATGACTTTAATGCACTAATTTCCCAAATCGCTCACGCTACGCCTCCCCTCTTGAGATCACCTCGACGCCCTTCACACCGGAGTACTCCCCATTTAGGAAACCATGTTGTATTAGCTACATATTACATGTTCTCTAAAAAGTGAAAATTCACTAATTTTAATCGCGCAGATGTTACTTATTTAAGCTGTCAACATTCGACAGTTACTGACAATTAACCACGTCACTGCTCGTTACGCGAGAGGCTGCTCCATTGGTCACTTTCTGTATACTGTTATCGCTAACCAATAAAACGTCGGTGATGTGTAGTCTCTTACTGTGGTGCTCAGTGTAGTGGGCTTGTTGCTGTCGAAAGGACTCGCTTTATGCAGACATCGGTTATATGACCTACATTTTTTAGCAAATGTTTATTTCCCATAGCTACATTACAGGTTAAATACCGTGTACATGGACAACAGTAAACCAACATTTTGTGTGGGCTGATTTTTATGTTGTTTTTTTAAAACTAAAATTGAGTGCATAAAATATCGGTGAAACAATATTATTTAACTATTAATATTTTATAATAAATATTTAGTATTAATCATTGCGAGTGAGTAATTAAACCACTACAGATAGTCTGAATGGGAAACCCTAAGGCAGTCGATAGTATATAAAACCATTGTCTAACATCTCCTGCAGTTCTGTCTGTTTTCGCAAATATTGAAATTTATCTTGGAACTAATCAACAGGGCTGCGCGAGACAACATGATTTCCATATTGCCTGTTCTCGTGATACATCCAACTAATGTGGACCGTCTCTTTCTGATATGTGTGGACAACACTCTTGGATATATATTATATATCTAGTGACATATATTTTCCAGAACGTTGTCTTACATCATATATACTCTAAACGCCTCTCTGCTCCGGACAAGCATTGGTCAGAGACATGTGCATACATTCTTCGATATCGCTGTCCATCGTCTTCTTGGTCTTCCTCTTCTTCTCCTACCTGGCATTCTGTCCTCCAGAATCAGCCTTTCGATACCATCATGTCGCTTTAAGTTTCTAAAATACTGTAGCTTCCTTCTTATTCTGGTATTTAGAAGTCCCCCATCATTTAGTTTTAGTAATTTCAAAAGGTCAATGTTATTTTTTTCTCTCTCCATGATATTCGTAGGAATTTTTCTGTAGCACTTCATTTCAAATAATTTATTCTTCTGGTATTGTCTTGCTAAAAATCCAAGTCTCGCTTCCATATGTTGCCACTGGAAAAACACATGATCTTAAAAAGGTTAATGTCATTGAGCGCAAGAAGCAGAAGGACAGATCAGAAAATACTCCTACCACGAACTGTCAGCACTCATGCATGCACTGGAATAGAACTTTTCGTGCACGAATCGAACTCATCTGACATCTGCGGGCTCACAAGCCAAATTAGACAATTGCCAGTTTACTATTATTAATTAATTTTTCATTGCATTCATTTGTTTTTCGTGCCATGCTCATCTTTTCTTGTGAAGGAGGAACAACATCATGTCATTATTACTACTTTACCACAGCTTTCTCATTTGCGTTAATTTGAGTATGGCAATTGCGAGTCCTCTTTTAATCTTAACTGATCAATCTCCAGAACTGTTAATACTGCCTTCCACATGTTCGAATTTATTTACACATTCCAGCTCTCTTGTATAGCACGTCACAACGCATTACGTTCTCAGAACTAGAACTACGTCATTGTCGTTTTCGTGTGTCAGATCTACCGATTGGTGGAAAATGTGATGACCTTTTTAGTGAAAAATAGCTATGGGTGGGGGGGGGGGGGGGTTAGAATTTGGCCCACCTTTAAGCCACGTTCCTAGTACTAAAAGTCATGCCGTGATCTCCATGGGGGAAGAGAGTTGAACCTGCCTCTGTGTTACCAATGTCAAACATGACCCTTAACAAAGGCACCAGAGGAAAAGATCATGGCGTGTGAAATTAGGTGTTTGATGTTAGTTTGCTCCTTTCGTGCCGCAGGCGGCTCATAGGGCAGAGGTTTTGATTCTTCATGTTTTACGGCCCGCTACCTGCAGTTTTCTATTCTGTATGGTCTTACAGCCTATTATTTCTCCTTATTTAAGTATGGTGTTTTTATGGTTGCTTTAGTTCTTCCTCGTTTTCTTTTACCCTCATGTGTTCAAATTGGGCTTGTTGATTTCTTATGTTTTTCATCATCATCATTAAGTGCCGTCTCCGCAACGAAGGTTGGCTGCAACGTATCTCCAACATCTCATGTCTCTTGTCTTGGTGGTGCATTCTGCTAGACTGTAACCTGTCCATCGTGTGATGTTACTCTCCCACTTGTATCTCTGCCTACCTCTTGCTCGCTTCCCTTTGACTTTACCCTCAAGTAAGGTCTTCAATAAGGTGTCATGTCGTTTAATTTGTTCAAAGTATTTTATTTGCCTAATCTTTATTTCTCTAAGTAGTTCTTTCTTCATATTAAGTATCTTTAGCACCTCTTTATTTGTTTTATTCTCTTTCCATGATTTCTTCTTCTTCTTCTTTCGTTCACTTGAAACATGTCTATATCTGTAATTCTGTCTCCTTAATAAAACTCACTGTCTTTTGTAGTTCATACAATGTCCCATAGAGCTTTGATTCTAGTGTTGTTTCCTCTGGCCAATATGTCTGCCTCAGCGTTTCATGCTCAGAACACTCTTGAAGTATATGTTTGGCACTCTGTGCTGCCTGTCCACATGTACACATGGCCGTGTTGCCAATCTTGAACTTTGTATACATGTGACTGCGGAGTCAGTTGTGTCCTGTTCTGAGACGTAGAATTATAACTTGTTCTTATCTGTTCATAATATGATAGTCATCTTGTGTTGGTGTTTGTAGCTTTCTTATTGACTTGATCATCTGTTTTTTCTGATGGTAGGTGATTGGTATATCTGGTTGGTCTTCGGCAGCACCTTCCTTAGCTAGTTGGTCTGCTTTTTCATTTCCTGGTATTCCACAGTGAGAGGGTATCCACTGCATGGTTACCCTATACTGGTAAGACAATTCGCTAAGTAGTTTTTTCCTTCTATATACATATATTCTTATGTTTTTATCTATTCTTAAAACGTGACCCAGGTATTTTTATCTGCGTTTTCTTACGACGGTTACTTTTTGTAACACTCTGCCACTGAAGACATGCGGCAATGTGCCGATACACAACTTAGTACTAATTCGGTATTTTATTAACTCCTCTGCCACGGATACGAGCATAAAAATACTAATAGAAAAAAAGGTAGATAATCTATCAGTCAGTGAAAGAATATAAACCAAGGCCAGATTTAAGTACATCGATGAATGACCTTAATACAACAATGGAGACAGACCTGTTTCACTCGTATCTTCTGTTGTAAATCTATTTTTTATATGACTCAACACAGCTGTGACATTATTTGTAAGGTGAATGTCACTTACTAAGAGTGCAGTCAGTTGTTTGTTTTCACAGGTTAGTTTCCCGAGCACAAAAAGAAAAGCATTTTCTAAAGGACAACCCCGTAGATAATGGGGTTCAACCTCCCGACCCCTTCCAGAGAGTATGGAATTTTGTACTAAAAAATAGCCGCCTTCTTCTTCTGCTTTCGTTCTCAAACTCATGCAGATCAGCAGGATGTAGTCCAAAGAATGTAATGAGCTGTGTCATGGTTTACAGCATTGCTGCGATATCTGCAACTTTCAGCATGACACATCAGACTTTAGCATGGCTTTGGGTCACTGACTCTATATGGGGTAGGACAGCCAACTCCATCCCATAACCTCCTTAGTCACCTCTTACGACATGCATGGAAGGTAAATAGAGTTGCTATTCTTTGCTCACCTCTCGGGCTCCGGCAACACACAGGCGTAAAAGAACTAGGGAAATATTGTATAACAATTCTCTCATCCGTCTTTTAAAGCTGTTTTCTCATTCACTAGCGAGTAGTTGCTGCGGCTTATTATATGAAAAGTTATCTTCATCCCCAACTTATATATATGTATGTGTTGCTGTCACTGGACCTACCTTTACCTCATTCATTTGTTGAGTGCGGTAGCCTAGTTGATAGTGATCTTGCATACTATCACAGGGGTTAAAAATTCCAGTGTCGGATAACAACGCTAAACGGGAAATTGGTGGCTGGGGTAACACGTGGCAAATATCAAAATGAACTAAAATGGGTATAAGTGTTACTAAAATAAGTCATATAACAACGAGAAACAGCGACAAGCCACGTTTCGATTAAAATACTTCATCAGGAAGAAACGAAGACCACATTAAACAAATCTTAATAGATTGTGATAATACATAGTTGTGATAAGAAGGAAAGAAAATGTGAGACGGACAATTGCGAATGGATGATGAAGGAAGCAAAGATAGGGCAGCATGATAGGGAAGAAGAAGATGTGAGGGGAAGATAGTGGTAAGTAAGGAGGGGAAAGTTAAATGACGAAGTGAAAATATATAAGATATAATGCAAGTAAAATAAAATAAATGTAATTTTAATATACTTATCTCGAAAATAGTCCGCATGAAAGAGGACGTATGAAACCGAGATGGCAGGTTATATAACAGACAGAGGCCAGTTTCCCACCACTTGAAAAATGCGGAGGCGAGAAAAACATCATCGGGCAATAAGAGGCAGTAAAATTGAACAAAGGCCGAATAAAAAAGGACAGGAAGTTAAGAGAACGCACGGTCAACAAGAACCTAAGAGTAAGGCAGGGACGTAGACGCTATCACCTCTTTTCATCTCTTGCTATCTGTTTCTATAGCTCATTTGGTTGAGTCATGGATACAAAAACACCCTCCCACACCCTGTTTTTAACTTCTACGTCCCCGCCATACGGTTAGGTTCTTGTTCACTGCGCGTTCTCTTAACTCCCTATCCTTGTTGATTCGGCCTTTATCCGATTTTACTTGCCTCTTATTGCCTAGGGATGTTTTTCTCGCCTCCGCGTTTTCCAAGGTGTGTGAAACTGGCCTATGTCTGCTATATAACCTGGTATCATGATTTCATACTTCCTCAATCACACCGACTGTTTTCGAGATAAGTATTTTAAAATTGAATTTATTTGATTTTACTTGCATTATATCTTATCTATTTTCACTTCTTCAGTTCACTTTACCCTCCATACTTACCACTATCTTTCCATCACACCTTCTTCCTCCCTGTCATGCTGCCCTATCTTTGCTTCCTCTATTGTCCATTCGCTTTTGTCCTTCTCCCTTTGCTATCACAAGGTTATATCGTACCAGGTTCGAAATCACGTCCTGACAAAGTAAATTTGGTTGTGATTTCTCACTTGACACCACAACTCCTCAAGTTCGCCCAGCTGGTACCTGATGCATGAGTTAGGGGAGGTAAAGACAGCAAGGAAAGGAACTGGCAACCCCGCCTAATAGTTTCTGCGGCTTAGTACATGAAGTTATCTTCATCCAAGACGGCAGGTTGCTACAATCATCATCGTGTGACATAATCTTTCCAGAACGTAGTCTTCTTTATGAACCTTCTGAACACCTCGCGATCTTGGGCGAGGTGACCTATATCATTTGTCCATCGTGGTCTTGGACGGCCGTTTCCTCTACTGCCGTTTACATTCTGCTATTAGTCTTTCTATGCTGTTATGTCTCTTTAGATGACCAAAAAAGTTCAACTTTCTTGTTATGAAGTTATTTAAGATCAAGCTCTCTTCGACGTTTCATGATTGTAATACTTATTTGCTTTTTTTTCCCCATGGTATAAACAACATTTTTCTGTAGCATCTCAATTCGAAGGCGGAAATTTTCTTTGCCACTGTTTTATTTAGAGTCTAAGCCTCACAGCCGTATATTGTCACAGGGGATACGTATGCTCTTATTATGCACAATTTCACTTTTGTACTGATACCTTGCCAGATTTTTCATTTGCACAAGTTTTAAAAACGTCATTGACATACTTCTTTTAATTTCTACTGCGCAGTTCCCTGAACTATTTATGTTTGTACCCAAATAATGAAAATTTGATACGTCTCCCAGTTCATAAGTATCAATTATAATTTTTTGTTTGAGATTGTACTTTATCAGTTGTCATAATTTTGGTTCTCATATTTAGGAACAGATTTTGAGCTTCGCTGTGTTTTTTTGTTGATAGAATCATTTGTCTTACATTTTCTTAGTGAGTTATTAAGAGGACTGTATCGTCTGCATATCTGATTTCTGCCGACCTCCGATGGTTAGAGGTTAAAAATGTGTGTGTATCATGTCTTCCTTTACATTTCTGATTATGTTTTCCGCATAAATGTTAAACAGGTACAGAGATAGTATGCATCCCTAACTCCTTTCTCTACGCTAAACCACTATAATGTGTTTCCATCTACGTTTACTACTGCTTCTTTTATCTTAATACAGCATTGAGATAAGATGAGTAAAAGTGTTTTTTTTCAAAACAATGTCGCTAATAATTTTCCACTTTTGGTGATGTCGTACACAATCAAATGCTTTGGTGTAATCAATGAAACATGCATGTAAAACTATATTGAATTCTCTACATCTCTCTATTATAATTCTCACGTTGAATAAATGTTCTCTGATGCTTCTGCCTGATCTAAAACCAGCCTGTGCCTCACGAACCTCTGTTTCTATTTTGTTTTGCATTCTATTCATTAATGATATAAAGTCATATTTTATTCGCTTGGCTTATCAGAACGATAGTTCTATCTATAATTGGTGCATAGTTGTAAGTAGCCATTTTTTGGTAGAGATATGCATGGTGATCTCTTCCATTGAAGATGTTACCACCTTGAAATATCTATTGTATATTGTCTTTCCCCAGGTGGTTTGTGATCAACTCTTGCCGTTAAGCGTAGGGGTGATTGGAGCTCGAGCTTGCGTTCCAAAGCCAGATGTGCTGCCTCGGCTGTGCTATGACTGTTCAGACAAAGCCGATAAATGAAATTAACGGAAATAATCAAAATCGGCTATCAGGTCATGTTTATATTTTCTGTACACAAGTCTTCACACTAGAGACCAGTCATGGTATAATTCACTGATCAGCCCAGAAAGATAGAGAGCAGACAAGGACACGAAGAGAAATGTGATATGATTACGAGGAAGTGACGATTGATATGACAAGATGGCTGAACAGATGAGTGAAATGACACGGCCAAAGGACAATGACAACATAAATAAGCTCTGAAGAAAAAAATTAATTCCTTATCTTTCAGTTTCAAGAAGGACATGCAAGAGTTTACATGCCATATAAACCATATCAAACCCCAGCAACTACCCACTTGTAGACACTGCTTTCATATCAAAACCCAGCAACTACCCACTAATAGACACTGCTTTCATATCAAACCCCAGCAACTACCCACTTGTAGACACTGCTTTCATATCAAACCCCAGCAACTACCCACTTGTAGACACTGCTTTCCTATCAAACCCCAGCAACTACCCACTTGTAGACACTGCTTTCATATCAAACCCCAGCAACTACCCACTTGTAGACACTGCTTTCATATCAAACCCCAGCAACTACCCACTTGTAGACACTGCTTTCATCGAAATGAAACAGTGAAACACTTCATTATTGGCTGCCTGTGTCTTTCAGCTGCCAGGAAAAAATTTCTACAGACAACCTTAAGTCACTAACTCACTGTATAGATCACTAAGTCAACTTCAGAAGACCTGCACTTTTTTAAAGAATGGCAGTGTTCTGACATGAGTAGAACTTCTCACCAGCATTTGGATATTGACAAGAGTAGAACTTCTCACCAGCATTTGGATATTGACAAGAGTAGAACTTCTCACCAGCATTTGGATATTGACAAGAGCAACATATGACAAAACTTTTCATGACAAGTGTCATCTTAGTGCAGGATGATGGCTTCTTGTGTCATTACAGACTGTCGGAAAAGAGGTCAGTGTCAATTGCCGAGACACACAGTCACTACATTTCACACATGACTTCTTGACCAAGTAGGTTTTATGGAGAAAGTGCCTCGCTCATTTGTATTAACCCTCTCTCTGCTTTGTTGTACTAATCCCCTCTCGGCTTTGTTGTACTAAACCCCTCTCGACTATTCTAATTAGCTCGAAAGGAAAGGCAGTGCCAATACGATTGGAAACAAGCAGAAATGAAGGAAACGCCAAAAGTTGGTTTAATACATCATCAACTGCCTTAGGGTCTTCCCTCTGGATTTTCTGTAGAAGTTTACTCCCTTAGTCTAAGACACTCCCATGATAACCCTTTAGGCAGCAGGTACATCTTAGCACAAACAACAAATTAAAAATATCAAAATTATCTAATTCATATGTTTGTATATGTATTTATTCACATTTATTTTTATTTTACATTTTATTGCCAAAGCTGGACACAGAATCTCTTTCTCTTTTACATTAGCCTTTCATTTAACCTTTGAACTGTACATAGGTAAAACAAATAAGTGTCACTGCATCACTGCTAGAATCTCACAGTTAGCTGGTTTTTCTGTAAAAATAAAACAAAAAATTAAAAATCACTCTATCGCATCAGTTTCAAAATCTATTAACTAAAACTATATCTATTTGCCTATATAAATCCCATCAAGGCCAACTCCTTGAAGCAGAGATGGGGGCTTAGTCCAGCCAAAAGAGGCTGGGAACTAAGATTGGTCAGGCCGTCCCGAATATTGAGTAGGACCACAGCAAGCACAGAAGTTGAAGTGATAGATAATAAGCCGAGAGGTGCACAAGCAACCATGGTATCATGCAGCCCGCATATTTAATATGTTGCGAATACGAAGAAGAAGATCTATAAACTCTCATCGAAGAATAGGCCCTCAATAAACCTCATCTATCTTGTCTCTTCTATCCAGAAATCTAGTAGGACTATCATCCTGCTTCAAGAGAGACCCAGGGGGAATTTGATCCAGAGTTTTTGGCCTGATATATCTCTTGCCTATGTATCTTGATCTGCTGATTTCAACTTTAAGTTGACATTCTGAGGTTGCCAGCCCCATAACTCACTACTAAGAGATGAGGTTGCCAGATCCATAATTCACTACTATGAGATGAGGAGTACACTGTAAACTACAGGAGTACCGTACTAAGAAATTTTCTATTGTTACTGGAGGGGATTCTTCTTCTTCTTCTTTCGTTCACTTGAAACATGTCTATATCTGTAATTGTCTCCTTAATAAAACTCACTGTCTTTTGTAGTTCATACAGTGTCCCAAAGAGCTTTGATTCCAGTGTTATTTCCTCTGGCCAATATGTCTGCCTCAGCATTTCATGCTCAGAACACTCTTTAAGTATATGTTTGGCAATCTGTGCTGCATGTACACATGGCCGTGTTGCCAATCTTGAACTTTGTATACATGTGACTGCGGAGTTGGTTGTGTCCTGTTCTGAGACGTAGAATTATAAATTGTTCTAATCTGTTCATAATGTGATAGTCATCTTGTGTTGGTGTTTGTGGCTTTCTTATTGACTTGATCATCTGTTGTTTTTTATGGTAGGTGATTGGTATATCTGGTTGGTCTTCGGCAGCACCTTCCTTCGCCAGTTTGTCTGCTTTTTCATTTCCTGGTATTCCACAGTGAGAGGGTATCCACTGCATGGTTACCCTATACTGGTATGACAATTCGCTAAGTAGTTTTTTCAAGTCTGTTAGTTTTCCAGACTGGAGAGCTTGAAGCACTGACCTTGCATGTCAGGAATACCACAGGCTGTAGGCCAGAGTTGGAGTTCAGCAGTTTTTTTAGCTGTCACACTAATTGCCTGGATTTCTGCATCATAATTATTGCAGAATTTTCCTGTTGGTGTTCTGATTGTATCTCTAGGCTTGTGTGGATATTCTATATATACACCTGCACCTCCATTCCTCACAGCATTCTGTGCTGACCCATCTGTGTATACTCTGACCCATATATCTTGTGGATATTCCTCATCCAGGAAACTGAGGGTGACTGCCCTTCGCTGCACACTGTTCTGTTCGTCCTCGCTTAGTATTCCTTTCACATGGGTCTGAATGTATATTGACATTCCATGCCTTTCACTCCATGGGGTTTGTTCTGGTACAGACCTTAAGGGGCTGTCAACTTCAGGTAGGTCTGTATGTTGTCTACGGGGTCATTTAGCTTGATGGATAAAGCTGCTTCTTTTCAGTCGCCCCATTGCTAGATTTTGGAATCTTTCCTTCATTGGATGACTTGGCATATATTGAAACTTTTCTGCTTGAATTAGTACTTTTGTGTATCTGCGTTCGCCAAGTGTTTGCATTCTTCCCATTTTCTGCATCTCTGCTATGGGTGTTGATTTCATTGCTCCCAACATTATTCTAAGTGCCTGGTTTTGCACTTTATCTAGATCTTGTAATGTGGTGTTTGATGCAGGAACCTCTTTTATGAAAACCAGTAGAAAGGATGGAGTTTTAACCCCCACCCCTTTCCATCTTAAAAAATCAGATCATTACATTTAGTACCAGGAAGCTTGACCAGGCCAACTCCATGAAGTCCAGATGAGGCTTAGTCCAGCGAACAAAGGCTGAAAACTAAGATTGGTTGGGCCATTCCCTATAATGACATGTTAAACTGGACTTGCTGTGTAGACATGTTAAACTGTGATGAGAAGAAGAAATACTAGGAACCCAGCCAAAAAAGCAGGTAACCACCTCTCCCATCAATGGATCCACAAGAAGACTTTTTGTAGAATGTCTTTATAAATATTTCGTTTCGTTAAATAATGTACATACTTGTTTCGTTAAAAAAGAGGCCACATTTGCTTAATTTGTGCCTAGTTTTTAAATAAATATATCAAGACAGCCATTGTCATCATTTTTAATAAATTGCACACATATTGCCTTCAGTAATGGGAGATAAGTATGAATTTCAGCTCCCCAAAATACATGTATTTATAACTAAATTTGCAGAGAAAATCTACACACCTTTCCTTGGGGTTATGAAGTGTGGGCACAGATTGTGAGAAAATATCCATATTTAGATATAAGATTAACATACCTTTTCTTTGGTTTACTTGGCGTGGGCACAGATGGTGAGAAAATATCCATATTTGACAAGGATCTTGGCTCCTGGATAGCTGTATCATCTTGGCTTGGAAATTCTCTCAAGCTGTGTACCACCACATCCTGAGGTGTGGGAGGGATGTTAGATTGTGGTGTATGAGCCACACCTGACTGGGGGGTTCTGGGAATATTAGACAGAGGTGAGCGGGTCACTTCTTGCAGACTGCTAGGATTTTCTGCATTCTCTTCTGTAGATGTTGTCTGCTTTAACCTGCAGAAGTAAAAAAAGAAAAAAAATGCTTAACACAGTGGAATAATTATGTAACAAATTGGTCAGGACATGCAAAATATTTATGCAATAACCAAAAGTGAATTTACAATAAATAATAGGCATTATTACAATATAACATAACATATAACATAAAATGTCCACGCTTTTAACGAAACAAAGAATACATTATTTAACAAAATGAACTTTCGCTAAAGGTGCATACAATTTAGCATCAATTGATCTGCGCGTAACGCCCTAAGAGGTCCCCTTCCACCTTCCTTGGGGGAGCAGCTCGCAGTGCATTGCGAGAAGATCGAATGATTGGCAGCAGATGCTGCATGCTTTTTATCTGTGCATCACAGAAGCTGTATGAAATCAAGCATAATATTAAATTGTTGAAATGCATGTGGACACATTATCCCATAATGAACCAAATAATAAACTAATGGTGAATTTTTGGAAAGTGTTATTAATTAGGAAATTTTGCTATAAAATATATGCTCTATGAATAGAGTCCATGGTAATAGTGTAGTACAGGATAAACTAGCTGAACTAACAGCAAGATACAATTGACAATCATGAGATTGTTGATGATGATGGAATACAGTGGAAGATGGTGGCCACACTTAAACATTTGACCAATAAGATTTTCTCACTGCACCTTTGTCACCAAATCATCCCTAGTCCTTTTATATATCTTCTAATTGATCAATAATTTCTAGTCCTATGACACATCTTCTACTTGACCAATCATATCTAGTCCTATGACACATCTTCTACTTGACCAATCATATCTAGTCCTATGACACATCTTCTACTTGACCAATCATATCTAGTTCTATGACACATCTTCTACTTGACCAATCATATCTAGTCCTATGACACATCTTCTACTTGACCAATCATATCTAGTCATATGACACATCTTCTACTTGACCAATCATATCTAGTCCTATGACACATCTTCTACTTGACCAATCATATCTAGTCCTATGACACATCTTCTACTTGACCAATCGTATCTAGTCCTATGACACATCTTCTACTTGACCAATCATATCTAGTCCTATGACACATCTTCTACTTGACCAATCATATCTAGTCCTATGACACATCTTCTACTTGACCAATCATATCTAGTTCTATGACATATCTTGTTCCTGAACTACATCCTGCGAATCTGCAGGAGTTTGAGAATGAATGCAGAAGAAGAATATATATATACATTAGAGAACTTTTTCTGCATAGAAAGGTAGACACTAAAAAATTAAACCTCACTTTGCACTGATTGCCGCTCCTTTTCCAGCATGCAGCCACTTAGTCTCCACCTCCGTTGTAAGCCCAGTTGCTGTTTCATGCTCCACTGTAATTTCAAATGTCCCCAAGCCTGTTGACAGATATGTCTATGTAAATCTCTAAATATGTCCATATTTTGCATCTATGTAAATACAAAACTCTAAATATGTTCATTTTTATAGATATGGAAATTGGAAACTCTAAATTTGCAGGGGTGTGACAAGAGACACAGATACAATTCAGTAAAAATCGGGGTTTTGGTATCCAAATTAATAGATAAATCAAATGATTTTAGATCACATTATTTTAGTTGGTGACACAGCAAGGAATGTTGGTGTACATTTATGCATGTTACAATATATTTTGTGTAAACTATGTAGCATAATATTTGTCAATCACTTTACTGTCTCTCAAGTTAAAACCTGCAAAAACCATTGTTGTCAAAAAATTAAAATAAAAACCGTGCACATCACTGTTGCCACTAAACAATAAATAAATCCCATGAAAATCAGTGGTGCCACTGAAAATAAATACAAATCACAGAAAAAATCAGTGCCACCACTAAACTGAGTAAAAAAATTGCAAAAAAGTAAAAAACTTCAGAGATGAAAGTAAAAATATGTACAATGTATTGTATGGCATACAGTCAAACTTGGAAAAAAAACTGTACAAAATACAACTAATTACAGGTGTTTGATACATATGCTATTAACACCATGCTGGTTATATGAAGACATTTTTAAAACCATGTCGGTTATAATGAAAATACTATTGAAACAATGTCGGTTATAATGAAAATACTATTAAAACCATGTTGGTAATATGAAAATACTATTAAAACCATGTCGGTTATAATGAAAATACTATTGAAACCATGTTGGTAATATGAAAATACTATTAAAACCATGCTGGTTATAATGAAAATACTATTAAAACCATGCTGGTTATAATGAAAATACTATTGAAACCATGCTGGTTATAATGAAAATACTATTAAAACCATGCTGGTTATAATGAAAATACTATTGAAACCATGCTGGTTATAATGAAAATACTATTAAAACCATGCTGGTTATAATGAAAATACTATTAAAACCATGTCGGTAATATGAAAATACTATTAAAACCATGCTGGTTATAATGAAAATACTATTAACACCATGCTGGTTATAATGAAAATACTATTGAAACCATGCTGGTTATAATGAAAATACTATTAAAACCATGCTGGTTATAATGAAAATACTATTGAAACCATGCTGGTTATAATGAAAATACTATTAAAACCATGCTGGTTATAATGAAAATACTATTAAAACCATGTCGGTAATATGAAAATACTATTAAAACCATGCTGGTTATAATGAAAATACTATTAAAACCATGCTGGTTATAATGAAAATACTATTAAAACCATGTTGGTAATATGAAAATACTATTAAAACCATGTCGGTTATAATGAAAATACTATTGAAACCATGTTGGTAATATGAAAATACTATTAAAACCATGCTGGTTATAATGAAAATACTATTAAAACCATGCTGGTTATAATGAAAATACTATTGAAACCATGCTGGTTATAATGAAAATACTATTAAAACCATGCTGGTTATAATGAAAATACTATTAAAACCATGCTGGTTATAATGAAAATACTATTGAAACCATGCTGGTTATAATGAAAATACTATTAAAACCATGTTGGTTATAATGAAAATACTATTGAAACCATGCTGGTTATAATGAAAATACTATTAAAACCATGCTGGTTATAATGAAAATACTATTGAAACCATGCTGGTTATAATGAAAATACTATTAAAACCATGCTGGTTATAATGAAAATACTATTAAAACCATGCTGGTTATAATGAAAATACTATTAAAACCATGTCGGTAATATGAAAATACTATTAAAACCATGCTGGTTATAATGAAAATACTATTAAAACCATGCTGGTTATAATGAAAATACTATTAAAACCATGTTGGTAATATGAAAATACTATTAAAACCATGTCGGTTATAATGAAAATACTATTGAAACCATGTTGGTAATATGAAAATACTATTAAAACCATGCTGGTTATAATGAAAATACTATTGAAACCATGCTGGTTATAATGAAAATACTATTGAAACCATGCTGGTTATAATGAAAATACTATTAAAACCATGCTGGTTATAATGAAAATACTATTAAAACCATGCTGGTTATAATGAAAATACTATTAAAACCATGCTGGTTATAATGAAAATACTATTAAAACCATGTTGGTAATATGAAAATACTATTAAAACCATGTCGGTTATAATGAAAATACTATTGAAACCATGTTGGTAATATGAAAATACTATTAAAACCATGCTGGTTATAATGAAAATACTATTAAAACCATGCTGGTTATAATGAAAATACTATTGAAACCATGCTGGTTATAATGAAAATACTATTAAAACCATGCTGGTTATAATGAAAATACTATTAAAACCATGCTGGTTATAATGAAAATACTATTGAAACCATGCTGGTTATAATGAAAATACTATTAAAACCATGCTGGTTATAATGAAAATACTATTAAAACCATGTTGGTTATAATGAAAATACTATTAAAACCATGCTGGTTATAATGAAAATACTATTAAAGCCATGCTGGTTATAATGAAGACACTTTTGAAGCCATGCTGGTTATAATGAAGACACTTTTGAAGCCATGATGGTTATAATGAAGACACTTTTGAAGCCATGCTGGTTATAATGAAGACACTTTTGAAGCCATGCTGGTTATAATGAAGACACTTTTGAAGCCATGCTGGTTATAATGAAGACACTTTTGAAGCCATGCTGGTTATAATGAAGACACTTTTGAAGCCATGCAGAAAATGTGAACTGATACTCACTTTCAATATTTAAAAGTTGCTCTGTCTCAATGACTTCATCATTCTCATCCAGTAAAGGAAACTGTATCTCTGTGCTTGGTTCCTCTTTGATCCTAGACGAATGAGGTGAATGTTGGATCAGTTCACAATGATTAAATCAGTTCACAGTGATTAAATAAGATTTAAGTCTGATATTGGTAAATTAATCTACAGAAATATTTCTCAGGATATCCTGGTGTATGTCTGATTAAATCTCCAAGGGAGTATGAGATGTACACACAATAGTTACTGTACCGTAAATGCTTCCTAGTACAGCGGAATCCCTCTAAAGCGCATTCGTTTATAACATATTTCCCTATGAAGAGTACGTGCGTGGCCTAGTTGGTAGAGACCGTGCTTGCTATCACCGGGTTACAGCGTGCCAGATTTGAAACCACTTTCAAGACAAAAAAGAATCTGGGTTGTGATTTCTTGCTTGACATGACCATTCTTCCAGTCGACTCAGCTATAAATCTTAGGAGCAAACCCCTACGCATGAGTTAGGAAAAGTAAAGACAGCAAGGAAGAAAACTGTCCACCACATCTAATAGTTGCCTTTTCTTAGACACTGCCAAACCACAATATGTGCCTATGGCCTTGAATATGCTGTAATATACAAGAAACAAAAGACAAAAGTTACATACAAAAATACGTTACTGAATGCAATGGTAATCACTCACCTGATTACGTGGAGAGTATCCCTTCCAC
The DNA here is from genome assembly GCA_034231615.1 of Meghimatium bilineatum. NCBI lineage: Eukaryota > Metazoa > Mollusca > Gastropoda > Stylommatophora > Philomycidae > Meghimatium > Meghimatium bilineatum. The sequence continues at coordinate 49,931,837 of CM067312.1, read as the reverse complement.
CCTGTGATTGCGATACTTGCTTAACTGCTGAAGGAGGTTGCTTAATTAGGGCATTATACTCTGCCATGACACTCTGGCACTGCTGCTTGATTTTGTTGTGGTATGCAATTACCCGCTGATTGTAGAAATCATGTAAGCTGGTCACGCTGCCCATTCCCATCTCATGAAAAACTCGCTCTATAAGGTCCTAATATAAAATGGTTAGAAAAACTACAAAGAATAAAATCTTTCCCTGGTGATGTTAGAATGTGTCAAAGGAAAGTGTGTTAAGCGTGTCAGAGGGAAGTGTGTGAAGTGTGTCAGAGGAAAGTGTGTGAAGTGTGTCAGAGGGAAGTGTGTCAGAGGAAAGTGTGTGAAGTGTGTCAGAGGAAAGTGTGTGAAGTGTGTCAGAGGAAAGTGTGTGAAGTGTGTCAGAGGGAAGTGTGTCAGGGGAAAGTGTGTGAAGTGTGTCAGAGGAAAGTGTGTGAAGTGTGTCAGAGGAAAGTGTGTGAAGTGTGTCAGAGGGAAGTGTGTGAAGTGTGTCAGAGGAAAGTGTGTGAAGTGTGTCAGAGGGAAGTGTGTGAAGTGTGTCAGAGGGAAGTGTGTCAGAGGAAAGTGTGTGATGTGTGTCAGAGGAAAATGTGTGAAGTGTGTCAGAGGAAAGTGTGTGAAGTGTGTCAGAGGAAAGTATGTGAAGTGTGTCAGAGGAAAGTGTGTGGATTGTGTCAAAAGAAAGTGTGCATCATGTGTCAAAAGTAAGCAAATCTGCATCCCTATTGATGATTTGTTGTTATTAAGGTTAGCAAAGTTACCTAAATTTAGCTACATCTGGGGAAATTGGTCAGGTGATGATGTGAAAGAATTCATACCCAAAAAAATCTGGAAATAAAGAATGACTAATATCAAATACTCCCAACCACAGATGTGTGGTGTACAGAGGAATAATCATTATGTTAGTTAGTTAGTCGTTGGATCATCGTCATTGCACTCTGGCCAAGTCCATAGGTGCTCAGATCTTTCCTTGAGTGTATCCACAATTACACGTTGACTGACGGTCCCAGTACGTTGTTGATTGACCATCATTCTTTCTTGCCCACGAAAACTCTCCTTTCTAGCGACACCACATTTCAAACCAAGCTCCTTTATTCTAATCGTGGAACAAGAGTCATCATCACTTGTACAGTCATTTTTTCGTGCGTTTTCCCGTAGGGCATTCAAAATGTCTGCCCGATCCATACTTCCTATGTGATCCACTTAGTATTCATAAATAGAATAAATTAATCATTATGTATCGGCCATCAGCTGAAAAATAAAATAGATCTTCAATCTGTATGAATAAACAGTTGCAGATTAAAGATAAATTTTCCCCAGCAGAGCAAAGTGAAACAACAGGTGAAGCTGGGATATAATATAGATACAATAAAAATACCTATCACATCAGTGTAACAAGGGTCAGAAATGTGTGCAAGGTGAGACAACAGGTGGCACTGGAATATGATATCAAAAATGTGCAATTCAAAATCCCCATCACATCTATGTCACAAGGGACGGTAAAAAAGAGCAAGGTTTAATAAGGGGATACATAACTCACAAACTCAACGAAAAGAAAAAAGAATACTTATTACACTCAAAACAGGTCACATTTGACTGAATGTCCATATGTATTTGAATGGCCAAACACTTTTTTTGTGCCCATACCTAGAAGATGCACAGATACCAAACCACATACTCCACGAGTGGCTAAATCAGCAATACCTATACAATCAGATATGATCTGTTCAAAGAAATAAAAAATAAATAAGCTCTAGAGGGTAATGGGAGGAGGACCCTGAGAAAATAAAATGGATGTCTCATTTCTAGAACAAACCATACTTCTGCATGAAGCTAATCACTCACGCAAGTCTGCTTTTGACCTAGTTGGCAGATCTGTCAGTGGGCCACAAGGATGATACAGGGATGAAGGATGTAAACCTGCCACAATTGGATGACAAATGGTTCTTTGTGATGGACAAGTGTAAATAGTACACTCTAGTCCAGTAAAGCAATCTATTTATGAGTAGTAGACCCAGACAAAAAGTAGTCAGATCTACTGAGGGCAGAGAAGTACTATTAATTGCAGTGTGGAGGAATCAAGGTCTGCTGAAGGCAGAGAAGTACTACTGCTGAGGGCAGAGAAGTGCTATTCATTGCAGTGTGGAGGAATCAGGCATCCACACTTATCCTTGAATGGCCATGCTGTAAAACACAAATGGCAGAGGAACACAGAAAATAAACTGCCATGCATGTCACAAGGTGCAACTAATGATGTTAGGATGCGGGGTTGGCTGCGATTTTCCCATAAAAATACTGAGAAACATATAAGTGTGCATCAGGTTTTCTTGCCCACAAGAACGGCAGGAAGATATTCGAGAAATCATCTGCTTACTCTATTTACAAAAACAATGATGAAAAATGGAAGAGAAAAATCGCAGCCATGATGTAATATATCACAATGTTCGAGTTACATTATGTTAAGCAGCAGGATTTTTAGAATGAACAAACAAGCAGAAAACAAAGTATTCAAAGAAAAAACAGTTTACGAAGAAACAAGGCTGATAGTTGCAGGTCATAAAAAAAGCTGAGCACATGGAATTTAGACTGAAAAGGAATTAGATTGATCCTAAAAAAACTTAGTAAGAAAGAAATACAAAACTCACTGGAAACCCATCAGATCCATACAATCCTCGTCTGTCAGCAGCTTGACCCAGGTGTCGGGTGAACTGGATTAAGAATTCTTGACAGATATCAGTGAGAGTCTCTAGGACAGACTCTTGTGTACCTGTGAATGATCGTGCATCAATTTGTTTGATAAGAATTGTGTACAACAAGTATTCAATGGTCACATGTGATTTCACTACACACAGATCACAACAGTCCGACGACGATTTTCATTGATCACATGTGATTTCACTACAGACAGGTCGGAAGAGTCATCTTCATTGGTGAAATATAATTTTAATAAACATAAGTCACTCAACTTACCATCTTCTGTCTCAAAACTCAAACTGCTGGATTTTCAAACTGCTGGATTCTCAAACTGCTCCATTCTCAAACTGCTGCCAATTAGCAGAATGGATTCCATAGAATGGACTGCATTGTTACTGTTTTACAGCTCAGATGTGATATATCCACCTTTCAGCTCTTGACTTATGTATCACTTGACCCTTTATGGGTAAGGAACAACTAACACCCACATAAAAAAATTGCCTTAGTCACAACTTTTGACATACATTGCAGCTCAATTTTGCTCTTCTTTATTCCCTTATGGACAACACTTGAGCAGACTTACAAGGTAGTCTAGGAACTGCCTGTGTGTTGTCATGCAAAAGGTGAGCAAAGAATAGTGATACTGTTAACTGTCATACATGTCGCAAGAGATGAATAAGGATGATTTTGAGGGCGGAATTGAATGTGCCATCCCATAGAGGGTCAGTGACACAGAATTAATGCTAATTTGGATGTGTCTGTCCAATAATGTAGATATTGCAGCCCGGTTGTAAACCATGGCACAACCCATTCTTTGGACTACATCCTGCAAATTTGCAGAAGTTGGAGAACAACGGTAGAAGAAGAAAATATAGGAACTTCTGTTTACAGTGAGTATGTCTAACAATCCCTCTAAGCTGAGAGAGTGTCTGGCAGTGCATGACATCAGATGATACTGTGCTAGAAATTTAATACTGCAGACAAAATCCAGAAAAAGGTACATACAGTGGAATCTCCTTATAACAATGTGGTATGGGCCGACAAAATGTGTAAGTAATAACATAAATTTGTTATATACTGTACAAACAATATAGAATAAATATAATTGGGGATTGTGAAAAGTGTTGTTATATGGGGAAATGTGTTATAAAAGGGTGCTCTATAGAGGGATTTCACTGTACAAAGATAAATGGACCTCCAAAATAGGATCAAGAGGAAGAAATAACTGAGAAACACTGCTCAAAATAAACATGAAAATAAAGACTGCAACACATAATGGACATTTCTGCACAAGTCAGATGTGTCAAGCCATTGGTGAAATAAAACAGTGATCCAGCACATTTTTATTTACAGGACTACATCGTGCTGGAAACCTTGTAGATTTGGCATTGGACTATATTGTGCTGGAAACCTGTAGATTTGGCATTGGACTATATTGTGCTGGAAACCTTGTAGATTTGGCACTGGACTATATTGTGCTGGAAACCTTGTAGATTTGGCATTGGACTATATTGTGCTGGAAACCTGTAGATTTGGCATTGGACTATATTGTGCTGGAAACCTGTAGATTTGGCATTGGACTATATTGTGCTGGAAACCTGTAGATTTGGCATTGGACTATATCATGCTGGAAACCTTGTAGATTTGGTGTAGAAAAAATATTAAATAAAGTATATTTGTTAGTGATCTTTCATACTTTCGACTTCATTCTTACCATACTGGTTATATTGAAATCATACAAACTTTGTGGTCAAAAGTGGTCCTCATTGATACCACAAAACAGTTGCAGAATTTTATGTTATTGGAAACCTACACACAACATAGTGCGATATGCCGTACACATATACAATAGTACTGACATAAAACATAAGCTTGATTAGCGTTACAAGGAACTCACAGACTATCAGACTATAGAGTATTGGTGTGAAAAAATATAAAAATGGTATACAAGACAGTTTAAATGTTTGAAAAGGTATTTTTCAAGAAAAATACAAGACAAATAGTAAAATAATAGCAACTATTACAACTGCAGAGACATAAAAGGTAACGGCAGTGTATACTGTTATTTGTATTTTGTTCCTATCCATACCCTATAGTCATGTGTATATAATGGAGGGAGGGGTACCTGAGAAGAGGAGAAAGGGTAGACCAAGAAGACGATGTACTGACAATATTAAAGATAACATGAATACATCGCTGGAAAATGCAAGCTGCATCGCCCAAGACAGAGAGGGGTTCAGAGAGTTTATTGAGAAGACAACGTTCTGGAAGGAATACGTCACATGACACCCTATAGTCTGTGTGCTCTTGTAAAGCTGACAGACCTTGTGTTTTAGGTTAAGTACTACTGTTATACAGTCTTACAGCAGTCTCACTTGTTATTTCTTATATATATATACATATATTCTGACTGAGTAAAAGGCTTGTTCTCCAAATTATTGTATACGTCGGAGTCTTCCAAACATGAACGGTGAAAGTAATATGAGCTATGAACCAGTGTCGTAACTCACGGTTTCCCGTAAGTTCTCAGCTGCTTAGTCAGAACTTGATTAAAAACATAAGTGTTCAGCTGCCTAATCAGTGGTTGACTTGAAACATAAGTGTTCAGCTGTCTAATCAGTGGTTGACTAGAAACATAAGTGTTCAGCTGTCTAATCAGTGGTTGACAAGAAACATAAGTGTTCAGCTGCCTAATCAGTGGTTGACAAGAAACATAAGTGTTCAGCTGTCTAATCAGTGGTTGACAAGAAACATAAGTGTTCAGCTGTCTAATCAGTGGTTGACTAGAAACATAAGTGTTCAGCTGCCTAATCAGTGGTTGACTAGAAACATAAGTGTTCAGCTGTCTAATCAGTGGTTGACAAGAAACATAAGTGTTCAGCTGTCTAATCAGTGGTTGACAAGAAACATAAGTATTCAGCTGTCTAATCAGTGGTTGACTAGAAACATAAGTATTCAGCTGTCTAATCAGTGGTTGACTAGAAACATAAGTGTTCAGCTGCTTAGTCAAAACTTGACTAGAAACTGCCTGACTAGCTTCACCTACAACAATTGCTCAGTAGAGATGGTGTCATTCCTTGACCTTCCCATAGGATGAAACCTGGTACCCTACTTCCAGGTGGCTTGGTGAACCACAGAAGTAATTTTTATTTTTAAAAAGAAACAATGGGTGGATTCAAAACTCAGGTTTGCTGGTCAGTGAGCGAATTACTTAGCATTACACTATCGCTGCTCCCGGATATGAAAGAATAGAGAAACACCTCCTTGCACATAGGGACCAAGAGCTTAACTGCTTGTAAATCCTGTTGTTCGAAACACAAACAATTCACATTACATTGAAGATACAATTAATTCAAGTGGTAAGAAAAAATTAGGAAAATCACTTACTGTCAAAGGTGAGATGGGCACATATAGCAGCCATAGATCTTCTTAACAGCCTTCGACATGTCCCTTCATCTATAGGGGCTGGAGCAACACCTACACCCTTGACAAAGTCACTAATGCAAAACATATTAATATATTTGAGGTATTCAAAAAAGACAAGAAAGAAATATCTAATATTCCTACTTCTGCATTCTTTCTCAAACTCCTGCACATTAGCAGGGTGTAGTCCTGAGGATACAATGCTGCATCATAGTTTACAGCTCTGCTGCAATATCTGTGCCTTTTGGCCTGTCACATCCGATTTCAGCATGACAACACACTTTCTGGGTCACTTTGATCCTATATGGGATAGGACAGTCATCTCCACCCAATAATCTCCTTAGTCACCTCTTATGACATGCATGGAAATAAACAGTGTTGCTATTCTTTTCTCCCCTTTTGGGTCCTGGCAACACACAAGTAATCTAATTTATAATTTAGAGAAGTTAAAAATCAATTGTTTATGTTCATTATCCAATGTGCATTTACACAGATGAATCTGTTATTCAGAATGTGAGCAGCTCAAGGGTACTTTTGGCACAGGTTAGTGAATTGTGAGACAAGACTATCATGGGTACTTTTGGCACAGGTTAGTGAATTGTGAGACAAGACCATCATGCCTCAGATATGACTGCAAGTCAAGTTTATAGATAAGAGTGAGGGATGGGGGGAGAGTTCAATCTTTGATTTATGGAAGTCTGAGCCATTTGGAAACCGGAATTTCCAGGCTGCTACATCATCTTGATAACTGGAGAGGAGATGGGCGCCACCAGCTAAACTTTTCACCCACTGAAATATTGTTATTGATTCCTTGATAAAAACAATACTTCAGGCAGCCGTTGAAGGTGGAAGAAGCAGATGAGGCTAAATAAAAGCACGGACAGACAACCACAAGGACTGGGCAAGTCAAGATTGTTTCTCACTCAACCACATCATTGCAGATAGAAATCGCTGGAGGACTGTGTGTGCTGAAGCATCTACAGTGATACCCCTACAACCCTGACAGGTTACAGAGTTATAGTATAGGATCACCGTGAACTGAAGGGAAGAATTTCAAGATGTGATCAAGTAATAATTTTCCAGTTACATACTTGTCACTGATGGTTGAAAAATCTTTACCACACATAACCTTACTTGAGGGTAAAGTCGAGGGAAGACGAACAAGAGGTAGGGATAGATACAAGTGGAAGAGAAACATCACGAGATGGACAGGTTAGTCTAACAGAGTGCCCCACCAAAGCAAGAGACAGGGGATGTTGGAGATCCACTGCAGCCAACCTTAGTTGCGGTGAAGGCACTTGATGAAGATGACCACAAATACAATATATGAGAAACAGGTATTTACAAATGAGTCACTAGACACATGATCACTGAAAATTTGTTACTAATCTTCCCATTTTTCAACAATGAAAGAAACAGTGCCTGACTGTAGTTATCTGTTGATCTATAAATCAACAAATTTATATAAAATCAATCTATATATATCAATCTATCTTTCAATAAATCAATATATTTATCTATCTAATATATCTACCCATCTATTTATCAACACACCTACCTATCAACCAACCTACCTGCCTACTTAGAAATCTATCTATCAATCAATCTATCTATCTTTCTATCGTCTTTTATCTGCTTTTGCTGTAAGATGTCGCAGGATTGAACGATGATAGTTTTTCTTTCTTTTTTTTACAATATTATGCCACAATTCATCATTTGATATACAATAATATTGTGACAAATATTTGCAACTCCTTCAATCCACCTTCTTCTTGGTCTTCTTGCATATCTTGCTGTTTCCATTTTCAAATTGTATGCTCTAGAAGCAGTTCATCTCTTCTTTCATGGCAAGTTTTATAGAGATGAGGAGTTACTTAACAGAGCTCTTCCTTCATTGAAATCATCAATGTTTGTGAAAAGACAGAGCTCTTCCTTCATTGAAATCATCAATGTTTATGAAAAGACAGAGCTCTTCCTTCATTGAAATCATCAATGTTTGTGAAAAAACAGAGCTCTTCCTTCATTGAAATCATCAATGTTTGTGAAAAATCAGAGCTCTTCCTTCATTGAAATCATCAATGTTTGTGAAAAAACAGCTCTTCCTTCATTGAAAGCATCAATGTTTGTGGGAAAAAACAGAGATCTTCCTTCATTGAAATCATCAATGTTTGTGAAAAAACAGCTCTTCCTTCATTGAAATCATCAATGTTTGTGGGAAAAAACAGAGATCTTCCTTCATTGAAATCATCAATGTTTGTGAAAAAACAGAGCTCTTCCTTCATTGAAATCATCAATGTTTGTGAAAAATCAGAGCTCTTCCTTCATTGAAATCATCAATGTTTGTGAAAAAACAGAGCTCTTCCTTCATTGAAATCATCAATGTTTGTGATAAAACAGAGCTCTTCCTTCATTGAAATCATCAATGTTTGTGAAAAATCAGAGCTCTTCCTTCATTGAAATCATCAATGTTTGTGAAAAAACAGCTCTTCCTTCATTGAAATCATCAATGTTTGTGGGGAAAAACAGAGATCTTCCTTCATTGAAATCATCAATGTTTGTGAAAAAACAGCTCTTCCTTCATTGAAATCATCAATGTTTGTGGGAAAAAACAGAGATCTTCCTTCATTGAAATCATCAATGTTTGTGAAAAAACAGAGCTCTTCCTTCATTGAAATCATCAATGTTTGTGAAGAAGAGTTCTTCCTTCACTGAAATCATCAATGTCTGTGGAAAAACAGCTCTTCCTTCATTGAAATCATCAATGTTTGTGGAAAAACAGCTCTTCCTTCATTGAAATCATCAATGTTTGTGGGGAAAAACAGAGATCTTCCTTCATTGAAATCATCAATGTTTGTGGAAAAACAGCTCTTCCTTCATTGAAATCATCAATGTTTGTGGGAAAAAACAGAGATCTTCCTTCATTGAAATCATCAATGTTTGTGAAAAAACAGAGCTCTTCCTTCATTGAAATCATCAATGTTTGTGAAAAAACAGAGCTCTTCCTTCATTGAAATCATCAATGTTTGTGAAGAAGAGTTCTTCCTTCACTGAAATCATCAATGTCTGTGGAAAAACAGAGAAGAAGAAGAAAATATGTTGATTAACACTTACCTTTGGTACTCTTCCTCACTGAAGTACTTCTGCTGAGATCTATCCTTTATTGGGCAACCTTCATACTCTGGTGCTGGACCAATAGCTGCTGCAGCAGATTCACCTTCGGGTTTCTAATGATGTGAAGTGTGGCAGATTTATTTGTTAAACTAATGCAATACACGAGGTATAGTTAAGTTTTACCAATACTGATTAACTAATGCAATACACAAGGTATACTTAAGATTTACCGAGCACAGATTAACTAATGCAATACACAAGGCATAGTTAAGCTTTACTGAGCACAGATTAACTAATGCAATACACAAGGTATAGTTAAGTTTTACAGAGCAAAGATTAACTAATGCAATACACAAGGTATAGTTAAGTTTTATACAGCAAAGATTAACTAATGCAATACACAAGGTATAGTTAAGTTTTATAGAGCGCATACTAACTAATGGGTACGGAAAAAAAGGGATAACAGTAAACAAGAGAGACTAAATTAACATTTCAACTAAAAGGTCTTTATCATGAGAAATTATTAAAAAGAAGAATTATTAAAGGAAATAAATATCAAGCAAATAAAATATTTTGGACATATTAAAAGACATGACACTTTATTGAAGACCTTACTTGAGGGTAAAGTCAAGGGAGGCGAGCAAGAGGTAGGCATAGATACGAGTGGGAGAGAAACGTCACAAGATGGACAGGTTTCAGTCTAGCAGAGTGCACCACTAAAACAAGAGACAGGGAATGTTGGAGGTCTGTTTTGCAACTAATCTCCGTTGCAGAGACGGCACATGATGAAGATGTTCATACAAAATACAGAATATAAACAGATAACAAAGAATTAAAATAATAGCACTATCACAAATAGACTTGACTGCAGATATTGAACAACAGAAACGCCCGTGTGTTGCCTGGGCCCGAAAGGGGAGCAAAGAATAGCAACACTGTTTACCTTCTATGCGTGTTGTAAAAGGTGACTAAGGAGGTTATGGGATGGAGTTGGCTGTCCCATCCCATATAGGGTCAGTGCCATATAGGACCTAAAGCCATGCTGAAGTCGGATGTGTCAGGCCGAAAGGCGCAGATATCGCAGCTACGCTGTAAACCATGACACGACACATTCCGTTCTCCGGACTACATTCTGCTAATCTCCATGAGTTTGAGATAGAACGCAGAAGAAGAAGAACAACAACAGAAAATCCAAGGTAACAATGATGTACATACACACATACATATTATTGTACAGACGTATATTACAAACGGATGAAACAACCAGGGCTGAAACAAATGGAATGACAAAAACAACATAGGCTCAACCACCCAAATCCACATAAATAAATGATCTGTATTAAGACCAAATAGTTTATGGGAATACTGAAATAAATAATACATTCTATTTTTTTATAATTATCTCTGCCTTCACAAGACACAGGTGAGCTATCTTCCACAACTTATTATTTGATATCAACTCTGGTCCACCTTTTTGAATGTCCATGACTGGATGACATGAGAAAAATGCTTCTCCTTCCAGGGCCAGATATATGGAGCACCTTATATGGAACAAAACAACAGCTCACAAACAGATGCATATATCACACAATGGCCCTGGGTCAAAGGCATTTCATTCATTCATTTTCCTTTTGCGCTGAAGTTAGCGCATAGGGCAGAGGTCAGATCTCTCCAATTCTGTCTGTTCAAAGCTATTCTGTGCAGTTCTTGAATAGTATGAATATTGATTGTTTTACTTTCTCTAAGTATTGTTCTTCTGAGTGTTTCTTTTGGTCTACCCCTTGCTCTTTTGCCTGTAGGTACCCATTCAAGAGATTGGTGGTGTATTTAGGCCCATGGATTAACAACCATATCAACTCTGGCCAACTAAATCAAAGTATACAAAGGGACAAAACTATCCAATGAAATTAATTATATTTTAATGCACAAAACAGAATTATTAACAAACACACATATACAGTAATATCCCTCGGTAGCGCATGCTTTTATACCATATTTCTCTATTTAACAACACTTTTCAAAATCCTCAAACATATTTATTCTATACCCTTTAAACAATTGCTATATGGGCAGCTCTCACATGGTGCAAGAAAAAAAAAGGCAGATCAAAGCTGCGATACAAAGACGTCTGCAAAACATCTATGAATGTCTTTGTTATCATGCTCAAAAACTGGGAAAACCCAGTGGAAGATTATCAGGCAAGAAGAACTAGCCTGTATAATGGTGCTAAGACATCTGAGAATTCAATAACGAGCAGAGAGGAAGAATGAAGATGGAGACATAAGGAGCAATAACCCAACGACATACATGACATTTTCATGCATTTTGTGGCAGAGAAAATTGCTGATAGATTGATTAAATTTAGTCATGCCCTGTTGATAAAAAACTTCAACTGATAGAAGCTTACTTCAGATCGCCTGTCAAAAAGACAAATAAAGCTTTTTTTTTTGTACTGTAATTGGTTGGTTGGCTGCTGATCCAGGGATACATGGGCTCATGCCCTTTGACCCAATGTCATTGTGTGATATATGCATGTGTTTGTAAACTGTTGTTGTGTTCCATATAAGGTGTTCCATTTATCTAGCCTCGGAGGAAGAAGCATTTTCCAGACATCCAGTGCTGGACATTCAAAAAGGTGATGGTCAACAGTTTCATAGGGATGGGTGCAGAGCCGGCACCATGGAGTGGGCGCATAGTTAATTAAAAATTTTATGATACACACATCCCACCGGTCCGGACCAAGTCGCTATAATGGGATTCAACAATATTAGTTTATATTCTACTCCTTCGGTAGTAACCACTCACTGTTTCAGCAATCTCTGGTACAAACTAGTTACAACACTTAACACTGACATACCACATCTTGCTGAAATGTGGCAATGGCTGTACGCACTTTCTTGATGTGTTGGAGAAGAGAAATTGTGTGGATAACTAATGGGTCCATTTGAAAGCGTTCACTTGGTAGAACTCTGCAAGAGTAGAAAAGATTATTGAATTCTGTGAATCAGAGGATTAAATAATTGTATAATAGATTATGAGTATTTCTTTATTTCTTCTAGCTTTATACCCCTGTGTGCTTTGCACCATGAGGGGTAGAAGAGTTCTCTGGAAACAGCTTTCATGTGTGTTTCACATATGTTTGATTTCATTTACTTTTATTTCTGTACTCCATCTTTTTCATGGTCTGTCCCTTACTTTGTATCCATCATGTCTTTATAGCAATGCTTAATGAGGGACACTATCTGATGGTAGTCTGGAAGCGTGTGAAAATAACTTAATCTATTGTCTTGTGATGTAATCCAGGATTGGCATTGTGTTTGTTAGTCTTCTGATATTTTCATTTCTAATTGTCTCTTGTTACTTTAAGAATTCTATGTAGACAAGTCATTTCTGTTGTTAAGTTTTATTTTGTTTTTTGTTGTTAGTGTCCACGTTTGACATTGGTAGCATAGTGATAGTATGATCCTCATTTTATATAATGACATTTTGTTCACATGTTTGTTTTTTAAAATAAGAGACATCTGCCCTAAGATTTGGTAAGCTATGTTGCATCTATGTTGGATTTCTTTGGTGTTTTTCCCATTTGATGATATGATGCATCCAAGAACCGTGAATTCTTTCACCTGTTTAAGTTGCTGATTATCAATTTAGTGGTGTTTCCTGCGGTTTTTCTTTCACCATATTATCAGTACAACATTAGTGTTTCTTTCTGTTTTCTTTCACCATATTATCAGTACAACATTAGTGTTTCTTTCTGTTTTCTTTCACCATATTATCAGTACAACATTGGTGTTTCTTTCTGTTTTCTTTCACCAGATTATCAGTACAACATTGGTGTTTCTTTTTGTTTTCTTTCACCAGATTATCAGTACAACAGTGATGTTTCTTTTTGTTTTCTTTCACCAGATTATCAGTACAACAGTGATGTTTCTTTTTGTTTTCTTTCACCGGATTATCATTACATGAATATAACAATTAAGAAACATGAAGGATTTATTATTATAGGAAAAAAATGTCAGAAAATGGTATTTGAACAAGATCCATTCAGCAGATACCTAATATGCAGATTGGTTAAATATGGAAAGCACGTTGATTCAAGTTGCAAGGTGAATACATGCCAGCTGAACAGACGTGACTGAAATCTCATTTCTCCCTTATGATTATTTTCTAACAGATTATGAAAAAAATTGTCTAACTCCAAATGTTTACTATGACATACAGGCATGGTTATGAGCTAACATCAATGTGCTCATAGTTGATCAATCTTCTCTAGCGAATAGCAAAGGATATACAAGCTGATGGTTCCTGTGGCTTGCTGGTTTTCTTTATTTTGCCCTATAAGCATCCAGTTCTGCTACCATACCTTTCACAGAATTCTTCAAATCTCAGCCTAGATGTGTCATCAATAGCAATGTCTACATCCACCAGGAGCTCATGAAGCAGTTTCAGCATGTCACCCATACCCATTGTCAACTCCTTGTCCATTAGATGGTCAATAGATGGTCCAGTAGATCTAGAATAAAATCAAATCTAAAAACTATGACTAAATTAAAAATTATAGTAATAATAATAAGACCATAGCCATTCACGGTCATAGGGTTGTACAATGAAGACACCAGCACAAAAAGCATGCCAAACACCTATGTCCACAGCTATTTGGAGAAGTATATAAAAATCATGCTCAGATCATTTCTTGATGTTATCAATCCAGGATTTTCATTTTCCATCTCTTCTCCATCCACCTTCGACTGAGACCCTCTAAAAACTTGAGAACTATTTATTATTTCATTTCTATTGTCCATAGTATATTCACATAATTGCCACCAATATTACCCATAAAATCTTCACATAATTGCCACCAACATTGCCCATAACATCTTCACATAATTGCCACCAACACTGACACACTTTCCCTATCCATTGTCAGGAACTATAAGAAAACATAAACCTAAGCCACCTGATGAAGGAGATGATGATGTCAGTCTACAACTATCTGTTCAGAAAATCACTAATCATGTTATCGGTGCATGAAAATATACAATCAGCCCCTTTTCTTTCAAATCATTTGTGAAAAATCTCAGTCAAGATTGTAAGCATCGCCGTCATCATGTACCATTTTTATATCAAAGTTTGCTTGCAGCTGTTTATGCATATTATAAGGTATGCTTAGGTGCCTATGATAAGATGACCATACGTCAGGATTTGGCCAGACACATCAAGCTTTTGTCATCTAATATTTGTATCTGGCAGGCTGTTTAAAAAATATGCTTTGACTTTTTTCAACAAAATTATAAATGTTTTTAAAAAAAGCAAAATTTGGCTTAAAATTTTATTTTTAAATGTCCATAATGGAAAGTCAGTGGACAAAAAAACAATAACTGATTCACTGTCAAATCTATTAAATGTGTATTATTACTTCAATATACTTATAAAATTATAACTGAAAATTCTGTACAACTGTATAACAAAAGTCTATTGTTTATCACCAGGTGGATAATCGTAAGAATATCCACACTTGTCGAGCGTAGTGGTGGTAAATGGGAGCTTTAGCTGTCTATCCAAGGCCGGATATGTCACCTTGGCTGCATTGAGTACGTATTTGTTCAGTGTTGGTTGTTTTGATATTATCTATCCATCTTGTTCTAGGTCTTCCTCTGGCCTTGTATCCGGATCTTCTTATGTTATATGTTCTTATTGGTAGTTGGCTATGACTCATTCGCAAAAAGTGTCCAAACCATTTTATTTGTTGTTTCTTGATGTATTGTGTACATGGTGTTATACAGATTCTTCTCCTGATTTCATTATTCCTCATTTTGTCTAGTCTCTTGTGGTTTTTCTCAGGCATTTAATCTCAAATGTTGTACGTTTTCTCTGCTGCGATGCTGTCAGCTCCCAAGTCTGGCACAATAACAATAGTACTTACCTAAATCACAAGGTTATCAGCTTCACAATAAATGCACAGACTATCAGACTATAGGGTATGGGTAAGAAAATATTTAAAAAAACAACATACATAACAGTTACCTTGGATGTCTCTGCTGTTAAATGTTTGCCCTCTAATGCTTTTGTGATAGTGCCATTATTTTTACTGTTTACTCACTATTTGTCTTATATTTTCTTGAAAAAGACGCTAAGGTTGAAATTGTCTGGTATAGTATACTAGTATTGGCTACTGTTTTTTGTATTTTTTCCTACCCATACCCTAAGTCTGTGCTTTCATTATAAATGTATTAAAATCATGACAATCTTTAATAGAAAGGATTGATTAAAATAGTGAAATCGATGTGTTCTACTATTATTGAAAAGTTTCATATTTTGTGTGTGTGTCTAAAAATCACAAATTTTTCACAAATGTCTCCTTTACTTTAAAAAACTATGGTTACCCTGCATATAGGCCTACTTTAAATTAGATCAATCAAACATTGTCTATGTTAGTATATACTAGTATACGGGTAGTCTAGATAAGATAGCGGATAGCCCATCCTTTAGTTGGACTAAGTTAAACTAACTAACTACTAGGGGCCTAAATTAAACTAATGGACTAAACTATTAGAGGACTTAATTAAGCCTAAGGCAAGGAAGTGCAGATTAAATAGACCCTAGATGATAGATTTGATAGGCTTATTAATTTTCAAACACATTTATGATATGTGCTACCAATGCCAAAAAATGGACAATGACAGAACAAGACAATCGTAAACATGTGACAGCTGAAATGGCATGCTTACGCAGAATCCTAGGAATATTGCTAAGAAAGAGTGAGGAATGAGGACATGAGACAAAAAACCGGCACACCCCAATATTGGAATATATTAAGAGACAATAGACCAAATGGTTAGCACATTCAGCAGACTACCATCAGATAGGATACCACAGCAAGCTATGCTACAGTCTACACAGATACAGTGAAGGCAGATCTAGAGGCCGACCAGGAAAATTATGGACGACCACCAAAATAAATAGACGACAAATTTCACAATAAAGGTTAATTACTATAGAATATGATTGGGAGAATTTGGTATTGGGAGAAAAAGATATCAATGCTGTTTAATGTTTACCTTCCATCAATACTGCACACAAGAGGGCCATTTCTAGAAAGAAAACTCTTTTACCCCTGACGCTTGTACTTACGTAAAACACAGGTTAATATAATCACTTCACTCAGACACGATGGACTATAACTAAAACTAAAGGGGAATGATGTGCACACAAGAAAACATACAAATTACAATACACAAAACATATTCAACGTTTCAACCAAGAAGTCTTTATCAATAAATGCACAAAACATCAAAATACAAGGAATGGAAATTATAACTAGACTACACACAAGCGTATCCAATGGAACCTTAGCCCCCCCCCCCCCCATATATTGATTACCACTGACGCTGAAAGGCAACAAAGGGTTTAGGTAACACATTTATGATTCTAACATTTTTAAGGCTTACTCATTTGTTGGTGGGTGATGTCGACTTGATGGTTGGTGTAGTAAAGGTCCCTCAATATCCATTGCCCGTGGTTTTGTTATCTGTTCTCTCTCTAATGCTGCGATTCCTGAATCGGTGTCTGCAACCTGCGGTATCTCGCCCCAATAGCTTGTACCAGTCATTCTACTCCACATCAATTATTATTACACTGTGTATATAAATTAATTAGTATGTAAACTTAATCTATTCGCGTTACTTTCTTACGCAACTTATATAAATAAATGTAAAATGTATCTAGTAGCGTCGTTAACTAAAAACATTCTTGTTGTGATGGACGCCGCCATGATAATATATCAACTCCGCACAAAAGGGAAATTTCTAAGATATGGTCAGTCCCGCTTCTTTTTATGTGAAAATTGAAAACGGTGATAAGTTTTGAAAGCGCAAATAAACTACATACACGTTTCGACCAAAAGACCTTTATTAAGAACAGCATAACATACGAGGAGTAAAGAACGACATTTTCCACGATCATATAGTTACAGCCATCTTTAATACATAATATTATTTTAGATTTTAAATAAACGGGACTACTGTAATAATAATAGTCGTCCATCACAGGCAATAATGACAGCAGTTTCAGACTTGTATTGTTGCGTGTCTCCGGTGTGTGCCGAGATTACTGAAAAGTCTAATGTTGGCATACATCCCCTGCCAGATTTATGAAATGTATGATCATAATTGGACGTATGTGTATTTATTTTTTTATTTTTCTGTCTTTTCGGGCAGCACGTTTTCTCGGTGCCTTTGATATTTGATACTTCTCTGCGTTTTAAGTATCTTTGCAGGCTGCGCCACACTGGGCGATTCTAAGTGACAGACTACTAGAATATGGTGTCAATGTTGAAGTTCTTCAGAGACATAATATAGAAACCTGATATAGTCCTTGAAGTGCTTCTTCTGTCCACTGACCAGTTTGTTTCCCTTGATGAACTCATCGTATGTTAGCTGTTTTTATCAGCTGTTTACTGAAGATATATTTTATCTAACATTCAGGACCTTAGATACGTCTTTGGTAAGGAGAAGGGGTAAGCTAAAGAGGAAAAAGGACATTCGCCTATCCCTCCTTTTTTTAAATGATAAATTTAATATCTTTATGTAGGTAATCGTTGAGGGGTGCTTTTCGGCTAAAGTCTTATTACTGATTGTCATATTCTGATAATAAGAGGGGAATGTTAAACATTTAAACTCCCCCCCCCCCTTTTAGGCCATATATATGTGCATGTGCAGAACAGGCAAAATTGAAGGCACCAGAGACAGAGGGCGACAACGTGAGAAAATATTAGACAGTTTGACAACCTGGCACGGCAAGGAAACAACAACGATCTTCATACATAATACTGTGGACAGAGAGCTATGGAGAGCCATGACCGCCTACGACAGCCGGCATGGCACCTGATGATGATGTGCAGAATGTACCACCAAACACAGAGATAGAGCCACTCGTCGATGGGGAGATGTTAGCTGATGGTGATTGTAAGTAAATAGTAACTAATTAATTTGAGTTTATGCATAAATAAATGTCATTTCACGTAGATAGTTTGTAAATAATAAATCTCACTATTATTAATTAATGCACGCTAATTTTTAAAATGTAAACGATTATATTATTTGCACCGATTCACTAGTGCCATGGGAACGAGCGCACAAACTAATGGTGGCCGTCAAATAGTATACTATACACATTATTGAGTAGTTACGTGCATATATGTCACAAAAATGGATCAAATTTCGGTACGTTTTAATTAATAGAATATATTTTTGTAAAGTATGATTAGCGATGATTTTTCAGAAATATTCTAAAATTATCATCAGCAGCTCAAGTTTAAAAATATTGATCGTTGTCGGTTGTGTTGTAATTAAATATAATAATAAATCATATGTAAATGTTATAAATAATTAATATTATATAATAAATATATCTTATACAAGGAAATTCAAGTAGTAGTATGCGTGAGAATTAATGAAAATAATTCTTACAGCTGACGGCAATTGAACCAGGTCCGTTCAAGCAGCACCGAATAGCACTTATTGTTATTGTCAAATTAGATTATTTAAGTAAGAGTAAGAGAGTTCTTTCATTAACACTGATTGTAACATATGGATGCGAGTCTTGGACAATAAATAAACAGAATCGTGAAAAAAATTAGACGTAACAGAGATGTGGTTCTATAGAAAAAACATGAGAGTGTCATGGACAGAAAGAAATACCAAATGAGATGTTGCTGAAAGAATCAAATGTGAGACAGGGATACTTAATGATATCAGAAAACAATAATCTTAATTTTTTTGGATATGCTATGAGATGTTGCAGGGGGGTTTAAGAATATAGTTACAATGGACAAGATAGAAGGCCAGAGAGATCAAGGGTGACAGCATGAACAAATATAAAAATTGTCTGACATTATATGGTATGGCAAAGTGTCAACAATGATCCTGATACAATATACTAGAAATAGAGAGTTGTGAAGATGCATGATCATCAATGCCAGTCATTATGGCACCTGATGATGATAATTCCTATTACAGCGGAGCTCGTGAGACTCTTAGTTTAAAATTGTGTGAATTTAGTGAGTCATGTTTTGCATGCACAGCATAAGTGATAACCTTTTCTTGTAGCCCTGATATGGTTATGGAAATGTTGTAGTTGGTGCTTTAAAAAATCAAACAGGTAAAGCTAGGAACAGGGTAATGAAGTTTTGCTACTCACTGGAAACAAACATAATCACATATACAAATCAGAATAATTAAAAAGTTAAATTTACTCTTAAAAAATCAAGAATACTTATGCAAAATGCCATACATACGCCTATATCCTTCAACTATTATTTATTACTAAGTGTACCACCTGGCACTGCACTATATGTGAAAATATAAGTTTTATTATACATGTCTTCAATCATGACTCTTGCTAATAGAAGACATGTTGGCTAAGGGGACTAACCTTTCTTAAAATGACTCATTGACTATTCCCTTGATTTGCATTGGCTATCACATGAAGTATAATCATAGTTAGTTAGTTAGTTATTCCTCTAGGGCCAAAGACAGCACATAGGGTGGATGTCATAGATTTCCATGTCTCTCGTTTCATTGCAATTTGATGTAGATCTTCATTGTGTCTGATACAGATGGTGAAACTGGATATTCTTTTCTCGATACAAAATATGTAGTATGCCAACAAAGATCAAAGGATTTCTTTCGTTTATAAAAACAAACTGGATATAATGCACAAATGTATATATTTATTGGGTCTAACCAAATAAAACATCATATGCAAAAACATGACATTAATACATTAGACGGTTAATTAGATAATTGTATTTGTTTGAAGGCAAAGCTAGTGAAACATGCTATAGGATATGGTTGGGAGAATTTTATATTAATACAACTCTGTTTCCGGGACCCAAAAGGGAAGAAAAAGATAATAGGGCCTACTGTTTACTTTCCATCGTGCCATAAGAAGGAACTAACAAGGTTTTGGAGTGGAGTTGGCTGGCTCATTCCATAGAGAGGGAGGTCAAAGTGATCCAGAAGCCATGTTGAAGTTGGCGGATGTATTACATAGAAAGGCACAGATATCGCAGCTAAGCTGTAAACCCATTGCACAACTCATTCTGTTATTTGGACTACATCCTACTACTCTGTAGGTGTGTGAGAATGAAAGAAGAAGAATAGTTAGTGAATTAAGAATGGATAAGGGGGCCACTTTTAAGTTACTTAGTAAGCGTCACCACATGTGGACACCACAATAGATAATGTATCAACAATGCAATTTCGGAGAATTTGGTATTAACTAGGACTGGGCATCCGAGGGGCGAAATGTGGAATGTATTTATGTAGTGTGTCATGGTTACCATCAATGCGTACAATTTTGATATATCGTCTATTGGTTTGCCCGGATTGCAATGACGTTGATCCAGATAACCAAACTTGTGTTATACAAGTGTCTACTACTAATTATAAAACCACTATTTACACACAAAAAAGTATGACAGTTTATTTTCTCCTGGATTAATGGTTGTAAAGATGATCAATTCAGTGCAGACAGATGACGGTTGTTATTAAACATTCAGTGCGGACAGATGAATATTTTTATGAAAAATGCAAAGAACAGATGAAAGTTTTAATGATAAATTCATTGAGGACATAAGAAAATTGTTTAATAAATTCAATAAGGACAAAGATTTTTATGATACATTCATTGATGAATATTTGGTTCTTTCCAAGGAGAAAGGCCTACATTTTTTTCTGCATGTGAAACAAAATAAAGTATCTCAGAAAGGGAGACAACATTGTTCTTCTATTTTTAATTATTTCCTTTACCTATATTTATACGGCAACTGGTGCATGTTTATGTTGCATTATTTATAGACAAGAAATAGGGGATCTTTATTTAGGAGGGCTATATGAGTTGTGTTCCCACCACCCAAAGAACTCCACCACTGTATTCTTGTTCATCTTCAGTTCACATGCACACCATGCAACAGAAATCATCTGATAAGCTCAGTCATAGCAAAATTGGCCGATCATTACAACTGGGAGTTTTGTGAAATACAGACAAATGCTGACCTTTAGCTCAATCTGCTGTTGGTATTTTCTAATGGTGCACTTCCTAGCAAATCCTTTTCGCATCATAGTAGGTTAAGGTCATAGGATGTTTTTTCATGCATCACTTTGTATCTGAGAACACTCTTTGCAACTGTAACAAGCATACTGCATCTTTATCAGTCAATGGCATGTTTAGCATTGCTAAAGCAGCCATTTTATAAATAGAAATGAAGCGGCATAGTGATGCCACAAATGACTTAAAATTTTGGATCGTTGCAGATTTCTTAAAAAGTGTGAAATGTAGGCCCTTAACCTATGAAAGAACCAAATATTTTGATGATAAATTCATTGAGGACAGATGGAGATGATGAATGTACTTGTCAGTTAAATACTGTTAATGTATTGATTCTTATTTCATTTTTAATAAGCAGGAGTCTACCATGCTGCCACCAATCAACAAGCTTGTAACCAACAAACGTAAAAAAACAAGCATGAAAGAGCGTTACTTCCCTAGATCACTTAGAACTTCTGGTCAAGATAAAATTCTTCTTGAAAGGACATATGAAATTCGAAGTCAGTTACCAATCTTGAGAAAGCAGGATATTGCTAAGTAAGTGTTATTTTTATTTATTCTTCTTTGTTCATTCTCAAACTCCCTCTGAATCTCTTGTAGCAGGACAAGGATCCTACTAGATTTCTAGCAAAATGCAGTCCAGAGAATGGAAATGCACTGTGTCACTGTTTTTTGCAACAATTGCCAGACACATCCGTCTTCGGTAGGATTTTAATTTGATATCACTTATAATTAAAGTTTAAAATTAGCAAAGAATAGCAACACTGTTTACCTTCCATGTATTTTGTAAGAGGCAACAAAGGAAGTTTTAGGGTGGAGTTGTGTATCCCATCCCATATTGGGTGAAAGTGACACAGAAGTCAAGATTGAGTCTCATGGGTCAATCCAAATGGCACGCATATAAAATCTGATCTGTAAACCATTATACAGTGCAGTCCATTCTTGGACTTCATCCTGCTAATCTGCAAGAGTTTGAGAATGAATTCAGAAGAAGAAGAGGAATTAAGTTTGGAGTTAGTTTAAATTTTAATATAAACTAACACTTTCTTGATTTATGCAACTCACCAGACATTATATTGTTAGTAAAGTTGATTTATGCAACTCACCAGACATTATATTGTTAGTAAAGTTGATTTATGCAACTCACCAGACATTATATTGTTAGTAAAGTTGATTTGTGCAACTCACCAGACATTATATTGATAGTCGCCCGTGTGTTGCCGGGGCTAAAAGGGGAGCAAAGAATAGCAACACTGTTTACCTTCCATGCATTTTGTAAGAGGCGACTAAGGAGGTTGTGGGATGGAGTTGGCTGTCCCATCCCATATAGGGTCAGTGATCCAAAGCCATGCTGAAGTCGGATGTGTCAGGCCGAATGGCGCAGATATCGCAGCAATCCTGTAAACCATGACACAACGCATTCCGTTCTCCGGACTACATCCTGCTGATCTGCAGGAGTTTGAGAACGAACACAGAAGAAGAAGAAGAATATTGATAGTAAAGTTGATTTGTGCAACTCACCAGACATTATATTGATAATTAAGTTCATCTCAAAATTAATCAAGTGATTGTTCATAACATGGAGAATGCTAATGTTGTTGTATTCAAAGATGAACCTTTAAGTTGTGGTTAAGTTCATTAGCTAGAGTTTTATCAGTAAGGTTGTGGTTGGGTCTTTACGAAGAAAGATAAATATAACTGTTTTCAGTTTGAGGATGGTGGTTGAGATCAATACAAGTAACATCCAATGTACAGCATCCATATAATGTTACTATGATGGTTTAGCCTTCCAGTTCTATGACTTTTGGTAGAAATTGCTCAAATTATGAAGCAGAAGAGGCTGAGGCCACCAGGACAGCTATTGAGTTTAGTTAATACACTAACAGTTTGATAATATGTACTTACTGTGCAAAACTGAAATCCAACAGTTAAATCCAGGAATAGGGTAATGAAGATTTGCTAATCACTGAAGACACACATAATAATACACACGAATTTATGTTTCGACCAAAAGGCCTTTATCAACACAAATGTAATCAAAATTAAAACATACAACAGAAAACAGACATTAAGTCTAATGCCACTGAAACAGACGTCGACATCAGGGCACAACTCTGTTGTTCCGTCCACCCACGCCGTGCCCATACCTAGTTCAAGCACAACATCAGCCTGCTGGAACAACATGGTAACTGTTATCGAAGTTTACGACTATTTTATTGTATAGATGACGTGTCATGAAGCTTCTATAAGAAGATAACCTCAATATAAAAGCATGTCATCTACTAAGGTTTTCTGTTGCATGGGTGGTTTGTCTAGTGAGCCATTGGTGAGACCCACAGATGTGAAGTGTATAATATTATAACACCCAGAATGAGGATGGATATCGAGGTAGTTACCATGTCCATAAATTATTATATGAAACAGTGGTAATCAGGGCCATTATTAAACTCTCAATCCGTGATTCACAAGATTACAGGATTCACAAGATTCAGAATGGATCACTTATGAATGGATGGAGCATATTGGAGTTCACAACTGATGGAGTTAATGAGGGTATTCATGCTGTAGCTCAGGGATAGGAAAGAACTGACAGATTGACTTGAAGATCACAGATGTCAGGATAGATGACAATGGACAAAGGGGCCATTTTGAATTCCTATGAATATGAATCTAGATGAGGATACAATGGTGGATGAGATTGTTATTAAGAGATTGAAAGAATTTGGGATTACTTTTGGAGACGGTAAAGGAGGATGATTGCATGGTAGGATGAGAAAGATACACAGTCAACAGGCCATGGGAACTATCAGCAGACATACCCTCTGCCATGTTTTGAAAGAAATGACTCTTGAGGATATTGCATTTATGATTTTACAGCCAATAAAATGCTGCAGAAGAAATTAAATTCATTTGCAAATAAAAATCTTATAAAACTCTTAAATTGGTCTACTGGCTAGGAAGAATTCAAGTCAAACATACAAATAAATAGGCCTACTGACTGGGAAGAATTCAAGTCAAACATACAAATAAATAGGCCTACTGACTGAGAAGAATTCAAGTCAAACATACAAATAAATAGGCCTACTGACTGGGAAGAATTCAAGTCAAACATACAAATAAATAGGCCTACTGACTGGGAAGAATTCAAGTCAAACATACAAATAAATAGGCCTACTGACTGGGAAGAATTCAAGTCAAACATACAAATAAGAGAAGAGACCAAACAGCAATAAGAAGAAAATGGTGACATTATCAGACATGTACTTAGAATTCATGAAAATAGACTGCCATTATGAACATTAAAATGTGTACCAGATGACAAAATAAAGAGAGGAAGAGAAAGAGAAGCTGCAAAACAATTAGGTAAGAGGGTATGAGTATGTGTCTCAACAACATACACAAACTTCACACAGCAAAATGACATAACTTAATATATGCCCACATATTGAAAGCACACATTTTTCTTTTACTGGACATGCATGGCGCAACTGGTACTGGGTAATGTTTCTTCATAAGGGAAACATTCCCTAGTCAATTCAGTTATTATTATTTGTGTGGTTTTGTTTATTTTGAAAGTTATTAGTTTCTTGAAAAAGGTCCAGTTTGGACCGATACATGGAAAATTGTCCTTTTTCTTTGTTTTATTGTATGTTTTTTATATATTTTTAAATTTATAGTTAGGTTTTTCTAGTAACCTTTTTATCTTATTTTGCATTGACATAATTTACACTGAAGAGCACTGGTTTGTATGCACTCTGTTAACCATGTTCAAAGCTAACGGAACATAGATAGATATGATTATAGAAATGATATAGATATGATACAATAGATATATATATGATTAGTATATAATTGTATCACTTACATGCATTGCATTTTACATTTATAACTCAGTGCATTTTACATTTATAATTCATTGCATATTGCATTTATAATTCATTGCATTTTACATTTATAATTCATTGCATATTGCATTTATAATTCATTGCATTTTACATTTATAATTCATTGCATCTTACATTTATAATTCATTGCATCTTACATTTATATTTCATTGCATCTTACATTTCTAATTCATTGAATCTTACATTTATAATTCATTGCATCTTACATTTATATTTCATTGCATCTTACATTTATAATTCATTGCATCTTACATTTATAATTCATTGCATCTTACATTTATAATTCATTGAATCTTACATTTATAATTCATTGCATCTTACATTTATAATTCATTGCATCTTACATTTATAATTCATTGCATCTTACATTTATAATGAATTGCATCTTACATTTATAATTCATTGCATCTTACATTTATAATTCATTGCATCTTACATTTATAATTCATTGCATCTTACATTTATAATTGCATCTAGGTAACTATACAATTCAATATATTCATCAGGTTTCGTAACTCATACTTCCACAATTTATGCTTGGATATGTTGACTGACGGATTCCATATGTCATTCTGTGAATTGATCAATCTAATTCGACGGCAGACTGAACGACGAGAATTGGCTGGGCCTGAGTCATTTCTGTGGACACAGCAAGTTTTACAGAACCAACCAGAGAATTTGAATACTATGAAACTTTATTTGACAAAGGCAGAAACTGCGAGCAGAGCTGGTATGCAATTTAGTGGCAAGAGAGGCAATTTGATGAGACAAGTTTGAGTGAATGGTGTTAACAAGAGAGACAATTTGATGAGACAAGTTTGAGTGAATGGTGTTAACAAGAGAGACAATTTGATGAGACAAGTGTGAGTGAATGGTATAAAAGTATAAAGAAGTCAAGATGCAACTTTTTAAATCAATCAGCAATTATTTTTAATATTGTTGGCTGCTGATATTTAGTTGGTCCAAACTTGTATGTTACCGGTACAATCTTAAATATAGTGTATTGTATTAAGTGTGATGCAACTCCAATGTATTGATGAGTCTGAAATAATAATAATAATACTAAGACCCATAATCCATCAGGGTCGTATGGGTGCCACACTGGAGACATCAGCACAAAAAGCCCTCCAGACATCTCTATACTTATATATTGAGAAGAGTATAGAAAAATAGTGTCTAGATCATTTCTTGATGTAATCAGTTCAGGATTTTCTTTGTCTGCCTCTTCTCCTTGCAATCTTGATTGTTTCTTGCTAAATTATTTTAGAAAGTGAGTCGTGTCTCATTATTCTCATGAGTCTGAAAGGGGAACAAAGAATAGTACAACTGTTGCCTGCTGTACAAGTCATAAGAGACAACTATGTAGGTTCAACAAACTGGTTGACTACCTCAACCCCATGATCTTTGCTATAATGAAAACAAAGGCAGGGTAGGAAAACCCTAGGAACATTAAGAGTTAATGGAAGTAAAAAGGTTGTCCCATTTAAAAAAAAATGTAGGTTCTAAATTGTCAAGTGTTCTGTGGTCAGTACAAGAAAACATGACAAATATTTCACACACCATAACATATTCACACTTTTTCATTTATCTAATTATGTAAATTATAAATACATTTATAATTAACTACGTCAAATTTGGCTAACTACGTAAATTATGGCTATCTACATAAATTATGAACTTACACCAATTTTGAAACACAAATCTGTCTCAATGGAAACCAAAAGACAAATCATAAATTCAATCCTCATACCGACATTGTATTATCAATGTCAGACATGGACACTAACTAAAGAACACGGGAAGATTGCTATGTGTGAAATGAGATGTCTAAGAAAAACAGCAAACAGAATAAAAAGAGATTACAAGAACTGCTGGAACTTCTTCTTCTTCTTTCGTTCACTTGAAACATGTCTATATCTGCAATTCTGTCTCCTTAATAAAACTCACTGTCTTTTGTAGTTCATACAGTGTCCCATAGAGCTTTGATTCCAGTGTTGTTTCCTCTGGCCAATATGTCTGCCTCAGCGTTTCATGCTCAGAACACTCTTGAAGTATATGTTTGGCACTCTGTACTGCCTGTCCACATGTACACATGGCCGTGTTGCCAATCTTGAACTTTGTATACATGTGACTGCGGAGTCGGTTGTGTCCTGTTCTGAGACGTAGAATTATAACTTGTTCTGATCTGTTCATAATGTGATAGTCATCTTGTGTTGGTGTTTGTGGCTTTCTTATTGACTTGATCATCTGTTTTTTCTGATGGTAGGTGATTGGTATATCTGGTTGATCTTCGGCAGCACCTTCCTTAGCCAGTTGGTCTGCTTTTTCATTTCCTGGTATTCCACAGTGAGAGGGTATCCACTGCATGGTTACCCTATACTGGTAAGACAATTTGCTAAGTAGTTTTTTCAAGTCTGTTAGTTTTCCAGACTGGAGAGCTTGAAGCACTGACCTTGCATCTGTCAGGAATACCACAGGCTGTAGGTCAGAGTTGGAGTTCAGCAGTTTTTTAGCTGCCACAGTAATTGCCTGGATTTCTGCATCATAATTATTGCAGAATTTTCCTGTCGGTGTTCTGATTGTATCTCTAGGCTTGTGTGGATATTCTATATATACACCTGCACCTCCATTCCTCACAGCATTCTGTGCTGACCCATCTGTGTATACTCTGACCCATATATCTTGTGGATATTCCTCGTCCAGGAAACTGAGGGTGACTGTCCTCCGCTGCACACTGTTCTGTTCGTCCTCGCTTAGTATTCCTTTCACATGGGTCTGAATGTATATTGGCATTCCATGCCTTTCACTCCATGGGGTTTGTTCTGGTACAGACCTTAAGGGGCTGTCAACTTCAGGTAGGTCTGTAAGTTGTCTACGGAGTCGTTTAGCTTGATGGATAAAGCTGCTTCTTTTCAGTCGCCCCATTGCTAGGTTTTGGAATCTTTCCTTCATTGGATGACTTGGCATACACTGAAACTTTTCCGCTTGAATTAGTACTTTTGTGTCTCTGCGTTCGCCAAGTGTTTGCATTCTTCCCATTTTCTGCATCTCTGCTATGGGTGTTGATTTCATTGCTCCCAACATTATTCTAAGTGCCTGGTTTTGCACTTTATCTAGATCTTGTAATGTGGTGTTTGATGCAGGACACCACGCAGCTGAACCATATTCCAGGTGTGGTCTTATGCCTTGCTGGTAAACTTTACTGAGTATATTCCCACTGGCTCCCCATGTGGTTCCACTTAGTTTTCTCAGGATAGCTAACTTCCTCCTGGCTTTTGTTGTTGCTTTGTTTATGTGCTGCTTCCATGTCAGCTTATCATCAAAAGTAACTCCGAGGTATGTTGGTTGTTTGTCTTCCTTCAAGAGCTCTCCGTCTATCTTGATATGACCGGCTTTTTGTTTTGGTGAGAGGGTAAAGAGTGTAGTGCTGCACTTATCTGTGTTAATGCTGACACACCATCTATTTGCCCATAAGGTTAGGGCATCGATAGCTCTTTGTATTTGTTTAGTGGCCACTGTTGCATGTTCTTCAGTGCACCAGATCACCAGGTCGTCAGCATACATTGCCACTTTGATCCCGTGTGGTAGTTCAGCAACTAGGTCATTGATGTAAACCAAGAAAAGTGTGGGTGACAGGACTCCTCCCTGGGGGACTCCATGACGCAGTAGGACTTTCTTGCTTTTGCGACCATCTAATTGTACCCTGGCTCTTCTATTATGCAGGTATGCTTTTACCCATTTGTACATTCTTGAGCTAACCCTGCAATTTCGCAATTTCTTTAGGAGCCCTTCTTTCCAGACCTTATCAAATGCTTTCCTAAGGTCTATCCATGCTGCTAGTACCAGTTTCTTATCTTGGAAGGCATCCTCAATCTCTTGGGAGAGGTAGGTTGCCTGATCTTCAGTAGAGTAGCACTGTCTGAAACCTGCTTGCTGTGATACCAGAAGGTTTTCACTTTCAAGGTACCACTGCATCCTAAGATTGATAATACGTTCCATTGTTTTGCATAAACAGCTTGTGAGGCTGATGGGCCTGTAGTTGGAGACTGTGTTGCCATCTTTTCCTGATTTGAGGAGTGGTATCATTATTGCTTCTCTCCACGCCTGTGGTACATTACCTGTGGACCAGCTTGTGTTAAAGATTTGCAGCAGCTTTGCTCTTGCTGCAATTCCCAGGTTTCTAATCATTTCATTGGACACTCCATCAGATCCAGGGGACTTTTTCATTTTCAATTTGGATATTGCATGCTCCAGTTCTCTCATTGTGATTGGTGCCTCCATGACTTCAGGTATAGGTTCGTCTTGTCCAATGTTTTGCTGGTTCGCTCGAACCTCCTGTTGTTTGTCTGGGCTGACTTTGACGTTATTGTCTTCTGCAAAGGAATCTGCAAAGTAATCAGCTGCATGTTTACCTGTTAAAATGTTTTTATCTTTATAAAGTGTGATCCTGGTATTTCTCCCTGTACCTTCATCATTTAGTTGTTTTACAAGTTTCCATAATTTCCTAGTATCTCTTTCTAGGTTCAGCGACTCTGTTTTTTCTTTCCAGCTGTTCCGTCTGGCTTGTAACTTGGCTCTTTGAAATTTAGCCTTTGTTTGCTGATATTTGTTGTGATGTTCTTGGCTAGGTCTGTTCTCAGCCTGCTTTCTAGATGTTTCCATCTCATTTTGCAGCTTTTCCAGTTCATCATTCCAGTAGGGTTTGTAGTTTTTGCGTGCCCCCCTGGGTATGGTTTTACTAGCAGCATGTAGTATACATCTATTAAATTCACTCACTGCTCTATTGATGTCTTTGTCCAAGTTCATGTCCTTAGCTAGAACACTGGTTAAATGCTGGTACATTTTCCAGTCTGCCCTCTTATAGTTCCACCTAGTGAGCGTGCTGCTGTCCTTGGTATATTCATTGTGAATTTCCAGAAATACTGGTCTGTGGTCACTACCCCCAAGCTGCTTTCCAACGACACGTGTGATGTTCCATTCCAGGCCTGGTGAGTAGAATGCCAAGTCTGGTGTAGAGGTGGTGTGCCATGCTCTCGAGTAGAAGGTTGGTGAGTCAGCTGGCTGGTTAATAAGAATGAGATTATTTTCATCCTGCCAGCTCTCAATTTCCTCACCTCTCTTGTCGATATGATCGTAGCCCCAGCTCTGAGAGTGGCTGTTGAAGTCACCACACACCATAAGCCTTTCTTTATCTGGAATTGTGTCTAGTGCCAATGGTTTATCATTTGGGCAGTAGTAGTTCAGGAGATGGAATTCTGCACTGTCTGTTTTTATGTGGAGCATCTGGTATTCTGCCCCGTCCATGTATACTTCCAGCTGACATGCGCTGATATTGTTTTTAACTAGTGTCAGAATTCCACCCTTTCGCCTGTCTTTTCGGTCAGATCGGTAGCACTGGTAGCCTCTGATTTTGAAGGCTATGTCGCTGCTGAGGTGTGTTTCTTGGATACAGCAAATATTAACTTGTTCTTCACTGAGGACATTTTCAAGTTCCAATTTTTTGCTGTATCCATCTCTTTTACTGTTGACACCCTCAGCATTCCAGTGCATTATTTTTATTGGTCGTCTGTTTGTTTGGCCAGTAGCTCTATTCCCTTGCCTCCTGGCTCCTTGGGGCAATTGAGAAGGACTTCCAGTAACTGAGGTTGGGCCCTTTCGAGGTATAGGGCCCGGCACCGTCCCTGCCTGAACGTCCGCCACAGGGCAGGCACCATAACATTTATTAGATGCAGACATGTTTCCATTGTGTTTTATGCGTGGCAACCTGATTATCTGTGCGCCTTTTGGCTGGTTGCCTCCGTCTTCAGCACTCTGCTTACTAGGGCCGGACTATGGTCCTGCTCGAGTGGGAGTGCCCGACCAGTCTTAGTTTCCAGCCTCTGATGGCTGAACTAAGCCCCATCACCACTTCAAGGTTCTGGCCTCGATGGGGACTGCTGGAACAATATCTGCGGCCAAATACATTGAAATACAAAGACTGAAATGGTTCAGTCTCTTAATGAGAATGAACCAGTATTGGCTAGCAAGAGCATACAAGGTGAAAACAGAAACATCAAGAGGCAGTGGAAACCAAGAATAAGGTGGGTTTAAGGAGCTACCAACATTCTAAGATGTCACAATATTACTGCATATCAAAAGATTAAACTCTGTTCTCCACTAGCAGGTCCTGGCAATACACAATCAGTTTTTTGTAATGTAATCATCTGTGGTCAGGTAAATAGTGATCTAGACAGTGGCAGAAGGTCAAGCAAACATGACCAT
Source organism: Meghimatium bilineatum (assembly GCA_034231615.1). Taxonomy (NCBI): domain Eukaryota; kingdom Metazoa; phylum Mollusca; class Gastropoda; order Stylommatophora; family Philomycidae; genus Meghimatium; species Meghimatium bilineatum. The sequence goes on along the minus strand of CM067312.1, from coordinate 49,900,305 downwards.
GTACACCACTTGTATGGATGACAGAAAGGTTAGTGTGCTGTGCAAGAGATGCTGATAAACAGGTTACAGTGCACAAACTGATCTAATATTGTTGTGGTTGTAGACATCCCCATTTAGAAGAATTTGTAAAACACTGAACATATACATACCATTGCTGAAGTAAGATGTTTTAGGCCATTGGTACAAAATAAAAACAGAACACATCTCCCTTGTCTGGAATACATCCTAATTGAAATGTAGCAGGGCTATTGTCCTGTTACATGAAATATCCATTGGGAGTTTGAGAATAAACACTGAACACAATGTGTGTAATTTATTTGTGACAGGAAATATCGAGGACGAATATAGTGCACGGTTTGAGCTTGCAAATTCTTTCATGTCAAATCCAAATGACCAGTGGCTGGTGGAACATTTTTTCAACACTTGTCTAGATGTTGCCAGGAAGGAAGGAAAGGAGACTAAAATGCTCGCAGAGGGACATTGCAATGTTGGGCTTTGTTTGCAGATCAACCGTATGTTAATTGGTTTTTATTATGTAATATGTCTGAAAGTATTTTTAAGTCCTGAAATAGTTATAAATGTATTAATTTATCAAATTTGGAGTCCTGAAATAATTATAAATGTATTAATTTATCAAATTTGAAGTCTTGATATAATTAGGAATTAATTTATTTATCAATTTTGGAGTTATTGTTGTCAAGTGGTACTCCACCTCCACATTGAATGTGTGCTGAAACAGATTGTTATCATCTATCTTTATTGTCTTGGTGGTGTATTCTGACTGACTGCATGTTGTCCAACTCTTGATGTAACCTTTTCATTTGAATCTCTGCCTATCTTCTGCTCCTTTGTAATTCATTTATTTTAAAATAATGTCTTTGATAATGTTTAATTTCTTTTTATATGCCCAAAATCTGCAGAAGACAGATGTGTTACGCCTTTGGCGCAAATAAAACGGTGACAGCGCATTTCCATTTTCTGGACTACACCTTGCTGGAAATCTAGTTGGACGATTGTCCTGCTACAAGAGAGATCCAGCGGGAGTTTGTAAATGAACGATGAAGAAGAAGATATGCCCAAAATATTTTATTTGTTTGATTTTTTTATTTCCTTTAACATAACTTTTTTTTATAACTTATGTTTCTATAGACTGTTTTTTTGATCAGTTCATGATGTTCACTCTATTCTCCTGAAGATCCAAAAAGGCATCAGTTCTGTTTTCTAGCTGTTTGTTCATTGTCCATGTTGCAGAACCATAGATTTATATAGAGTATTTGTAGCAATTTTCATATTTAATTAGTTTTTCTCTGTTTGAATTCTAGCGGTTTTCTTACATCATTTTCCCATGTGTTATCAAGACCTGAAAGAGAAACAAAGATTAGAAACATCAACATGTGTTATATATGTTGTAAGAGGTGACTAAGGAAGTTTGAGTGAGGGGAGGGAGCTGGCTGTTTCAGCCTATAGCCAAGTAACCTGAAATCCATGCTGAAGTCTGATGTGTCAGGCCAAAAGGTGTAGATATTACAACCAACCTGTAAACAATAACAAATGTCCTTTGAGGAAGAAAATGTATATCAGGACGCCAGAGTATAATCAAGTTAATCCTCTCACCTCATGAGAACCCTATTTACAATCCTGTATGTAACAAGATAAGTGAACCCTCTTTACAATCAAATATGTAACAAGAGAACCCTCTTTGCATTTCGGTATCTAAGATTAAAATTATGTTTGCATTATTTTGAGACCCTCAAATTATTGTACCTTTAAATTATTGTAATTTTTTACCCATTTATTGTCGATCATCTGTTTTCTTATTGTTCATGTTTATTTACTGGTTTTAATTTGTTTCAGTATATTTATTAACATGAGTTATATTTTCAGAGAATCACAAGGAAGCAGTCAAACATTTTGAAGCCTACCACAAATTGGCCAAAAGTAATCGAGATTGGAAAATGGCCAATGGGAGCATTTTATACACTGATTCATGCGTTAAACTGTATCATATCTACACAATATTTGGTTCGGAACTGGGAAAAACTGGCGAAGATGAGGACAATAATTGCTCATTAGTGATGCTAACGCAGGCTTTGGAGATGGCAAATAGCAGTACGTTTTGTATTACTTAAAAAACTGTTCATATTTTGATGAGTAACATATATCCTGGCAAATACTTTGTGATACGCTTTTTTGGTTAGTGAATTTATCCAATCTTGAATAATGATGAAAATTTTTTACAGACAAAAAAGCCTAAATTTAGTACCTATGGTTGCCCACATGTTGCAAGGGCTTGAAAAGGGAGCATATAATAGCAACACTGTTACCTGTCGTAAAAGGGTGATCAAGTCAGCTATCCCATTAAATAGAGGGTCGAAATAATACATGCTAAAGTTGGATGTGTCAGACTAAAAGGTGCAGATATTGCAGCTAAACTGTAAACCATTATATGATATATTCTACTCTCCAGATTACATCCTGAAATCTGCAGCAGTTTGAGAACAAACATAGAAGGAGGAGACCTTTGGAATATTACCTACCACTTTATACTAGAACACGGCTAAGTCATAGATGAAGAGGAAGACAAAGAGAAAGATGTATAAATAACACCAAATATTCTGAACAAACATAGATATAGTGCAACCAAGTGGACACATCTGGCCATGGTACAAACACTAAAGCTTCCCCTTACGCATCATGGAAAGTATGGGTCAGTAGTATTATCACCCACCTGGAACAAGATAAAAGACAATATGCATATTACAACATTCCTTTGTTTTGCCTGAAGTTTCATCTCTTTAAAAACGTTTGTCTTATAACCATTGTTCTCTCTAATCTATCTATGTGTAGGACACCTGAAGAGAAAGCAGTTCATGTCCATTGAAGCCGGAGCATCGTCAGCATTTGTGGTGTGGAGTAACCGGGTGCTCATGCTTATCTTCCTAAACCGAGGATCACAGAAAGAATGTACCCACCAAGACAAGATACTCAGAGAGTAAAACTTCATCTCTGTGAGACAAAATATTTCCAATACCATGAGTAGGCAAATCATAAATTCAAACTTCATACCAACATTGTGTTATCAATGTCAGACATGGACACTAACTAAAAACAAGAGAGAAAACTTACTATGTGTGAAATAAGATGTCTAAGAAAAGCAGAAAACAGAACAAGAAGAGATCTTGTGAGGAGTTAAGAAATTACAAGAAGAGATCTTGTGAGGAGTTAAGAGATTACAAGAACTGTTAGAACAACATCTGTGGTCAAATATATAAAAAAACAGACTGAAATGTTTGACCACATAATAAGAATGAATCCGTATTGGCCAGCGGCAAGAGCATGCAACGTGAGAATTAAAACAGCAAGATACAGAAGGCCAAGGTGGTGGATTGAAGGAATTACCATCATTCTGAGATGTCACAATATTACTGCATATGAAATAAGCAAACATGTCATAGTCTGTTTATCAATCGACATTTAATCCTTTGGGTTGAAATATGGTGTCGCTAGAAAAGAACGGTTTCGTGGGCAAGAAATAATGATGGTCAATCAACTGCATACTGGGACCATCAGTCAATTTGTAATGGTGGCTACACTCAAGGAGAGATCTGAGCAACTATGGACTTGTCCGGAGTACAGTGATGATGATCCAACAACTAACTAACAAACTATTTAATCCTGCAGCATCCTACAGAAAAAGCATAGAAAAGACAATAGTTGAATAGTCTATCTATCTATCTATTCGCTAAACCCTTTGTTGCCTTTCAGCACCAAGGTTAGAAGAGTTTTCTGGAGACTGCCCTCTTGTGTTCTGAGTATATTGTGGAATTTGTCATCACTTTTATTTTGATGGTCCATCGTTTTCGTGGTCGACTATACAGGTGGGGTTGGCTATACGGGTGGGGTTCCCATCCTACATAGGGTCAAAGTGACCCAGAAGCCATGCTGAAGGCAGATGTATCAGGCAGAAAGATGCATATGTTGCAACTATGCTGTAAACCATGGTATATTAGATTCCCTTCTCTGGACTACATCGTTTATAATCTGTACAAGTTCTAGAACAACTACAGAAGAACGCAGAAAAAGAAATATTAAAAACAGTTTCATATTTAGCGAATAATATGACAAAATTATGCTGTGAGAAACAAAGTTTAAAGGAGCAGAGGAAGATGAAACAAATATAGACAGACAAATCAAAGATCGGGTGGCTCGCAATGTCTCTAGACTCCTCTGCATCGTTAAGTAATTGCTGGAGGAATCTACATGTCAATGCATTCAATGCAGTAGCCCCTGTAATCCTAAAAAGTCATGAAATATAAGGTTGAGGCGGTGGATAGTGCCAGATGATTTGATTGTGCAAAGAATCAGGGCTAATATTAAATGAGAATATATTTTTTCACATTTCTGGTGAGTTACTTAACCGACTCTTTGCTTTTCCATGAAGAGGATACATGAAGCAATAATATTTAGAAACTAATTATGTTTGACAATTATTCTGTGCAGTACTTTGCTATTAATCTTTTTTTCTATACAAGAAATATTCAACTTTACTTCAGCGCCTTCTATTTAGTTTTTCTAGCTGTCCATGGTGCTTTCAGCATTCTTCTACAGAAGCACATCTCTGTTGCCTCTTATTTTCCATTATCATATTTATTTATTGTCCGTATGATTTGTGTCTGTGAATCTCACCAGTTTCCCATTAGACCCATGCAGCAGAAACTCTTAGTAGAGGACATGCCACTATATTGAGGTTTTCTTCTTATAAAAGCTTTATAGCATGTACCGTTCCGCTCGGTTGAGAAGACGGAGTACATATTGAAACATCAAGTACAATGAAGTCAATTCTTTATGTCTTGCACACCCTTTGACACTATAAAGAGATTAAATTACTACATATTGTGGCACAGTGTTTCAATTAGATTTTTTCAAGGGCAAATTAAGAAGAAGTATTGAACATCCAAATAATTAATATTTAGTTTACATTCTTGCATTTAGTATCGAAAATTCAAATATTTAATATTTAGTTTACATTCATGCATTCAATATTTTCAAAATATTTTAATTGTTTGATTTGTATTTCCTATAATGGAACTAGTGCAGAGAAAAGTCTGGAAAATGACAAAAACGTTCTTTCTGTACAAAATGTACACCAGTGATGAAATAAGTACAGCCGATGATGGAATATTCCTGTATGAATTTCTGCAAGACAAGCATTATTTATGTTAAATGTTACTAATTCTATACATGGTTAATACTGTGCAATGTAACTGACATTTGTATTAATCATGTATAATTGTTTAAATTTTATATCTAGGCACCATATAAATCCACATATGTAAGATTGTAATATACGTTGGTGTGTACTGCACTGTCAATTGTTGTATTCCTTGTTGCATGGACTGCCAAAAAACTAATGTAGAGGTGTTGAAAGAGTCAAATGTGAAACGAACCTTAAATCAACAATATAAGAAAAAGGCAATCTCTTTTTTTGGCCACTTCATGAGACAGGCAGGTTTAGAGAACATTTTTAGAGTCAATTGTTGCATTCCTTACCAGATTACCATCTTTCAGCAGATTATGTCTTAACTGAGTGTTGGATACCCGTTCCTGGAGAAACGCATAATTTTTTTTGCACTGTGAAAATGCTCTTATAGCTCATTGTAATTTGTATTTATCCCATTTGTCAGTTACACTTGACATCTGTAGTAAAAGTACCACAATACACAATGATATATACAATTTTACAGCACTCACTTCATTTATGGAACGTGTGTTTGAACATATTTTCATTTTCAAGATTGTTTGAATCACTAGTATCTCTATAATATCACCATTTTTATATAGGGCCTAATATATTGGCTTCCGGTAGTGATGTCCGTTGATGGAGGGCGTTTCTCTAATCAAGTCTGAGTCATTCTGTTGATCGTTTGATTAATCAACTAACATCGTAAAGTCCAGACCGATTTGTGTAACAGAAGTCAGTTCATTCTTACACCACCAATCTCTTGAATAGATTACCTACAGGCAAAATGGGCCAGGGGTAGACCAAAAGAAGCACTCAGAAGAACAATACTTAGAGAAAGTAAAACAACCAATATCCATACTACTCAAGAACTGCACAGAATAGCTTTGAACAGACAGAGTTGGAGAGATCTGACCTCTGAATGCGCTAACTTCAGCACGAAAGGAAAATAAATGAATGTATTTATTGCTATATTGCTAGAACCTCTTTGTTTGTTTGTTTGTTTGTTTTCTCTTTCCATGGAGTTATTCTTATTCTTCTACATATCTGAAAAGCATGATATTGATACAGCAATTAACCTCATGTACCCATGTTATCTAGGTCAAGATAAAAAACTGGCTGGTGAGGCTTCCTACACACTGGGGTTAGCATATCAAAGAGTTAACCAGTTGGAAACTGCACAGTCTGTAAGTAGAGCATTGTTAATATTAATCATAATCACAGCAGAAACTCATCATCATCATCACGTGCTGTCTCTGCAACTAAGGTTGGTTGCAATGGAACTACAACACATTATGTGTCTTGCTTTGGTGCTGCACTCTGCTAGACTGTAACATCCATCTCATGGTGTTTTATTTACCACTTGTATCTCTACTGTCTCCTGCTCATCTTACTTCGACTTCACCTTGAAGTGAGGTCTTCAACAAGGTATCATTTCATTGAATATGTCCACAATATTTTATTTGTTGTATCTTTATTTCCTTTAATAACTCCTTCTTCATACAAAGTGTTGTTAGAACCTCTTTGTTGGTTTACTTCTCTGTCCATGATGTTCTGCCTATTCTTCTATATATCCACATCTCAAAGGCATCAATTCTGTGTTCTAGTTGTTTGCTTATTGTCCATGTTGTTCTTTGAGAATGAGAATTAATGTGAATTCTTATTTGTTAAATGAGAACAATACAATTCTACATCTATTCTATACACAATGACATTGGGTCAAAGGGCATGAGCCCATGAACCGCTGGATCAGCAACCAACCAACCATTCTATATTAATTTATGGCTCAGAAACATGGACAATAAACAAACATCTAGAAGACAGAATTGATGTATTTGAGATGTGTATATAGAAGAATAGGGAGAACATCATGGGAAGAGAAGAAAACAAACAAAGAGGTTCTAACAAAAACTTGAGATAAAGAAAGAATTATTAAAGGAAATAAAAATCATGCACATATTTAAAGACATGACATCTTATTGAAAACCTTACTTGAAGGTAAAGTCGAAGGGAGGAGAGCAAGAGGTAGACAGAGATACAATGGGAGAGTAACATCACAAGATGGAGATGTTACAGTCTAGCAGAGTACACCACCAGGACAAGAGACAGGAGATGTTGGAGGTCTGTTGCAGCCAATGTTAGTTGTGGAGATGGCACTCTATGATGATGAGTTGTTCTTTCATTGTCCATGTTTCTGAGCCACACATTGATATAGAATAGGTGTATCATTTTATAATTCTCATGTTTTACTTGTTTGTTTAGATGCTAATATTTTCCTCATGTCAGTGAAAGTACTTTTAACCATTCCTATTCTACCGTAAACTTATTTTTCACAGCTGCCATCATTTGTGATAATGTGTCCAAGATAATGGTAATGATCTACTTGTTGTAGTATCTCTCCATGTATTTGTATGTTTAGCACTTGTCTGACATTTTGTTGATTATCATGGTTTTTTGTTTAGCACTTGTCTGACATTTTGTTGATTATCATGGTTTTTTGTTTAGCACTTGTCTGACATTTTGTTGATTATTATGGTTTTTCTGTTTTGGAGTATGTAGGTCTATATATAGTCCATATTCTTTACTTGATTTATCAACTTAATCTTTTAGTCTTTGTAGTTACTATTCACTTTCTTCTGAGTGGATAGTGTCATCTGCATATCTCAGGTTGCGCACTGGAATGTCTCCCTTCAGGGACTAAATATGCATCCATAGACCTCCCTTATGCAGCAATGTGTTTTGGTTGGTTGGTTGCTGATCCAGCGGTCTTTGGGCTCTTGCCCTTTGACCTAATGCCATTAAATGGCATTATATTGCTGGGAAATCTGTGGTTTTTTGGCCCACCCCAGGACAGAGCCAGAGAATAACTATCACACCTCCAGGAAAGTATGTTTTAACCTATGCACTGCTCCTAGCCACTGTAGCCAAGATAGAGTTCACTGTGCTCATTCCCCGCCACCAATTGACTACTGGTTATGCCGAACTTCTCTATTGCTCCAGGCACGCAACCAAATATTCAAATAAAAAGGATTGTCACGTCCTGAGTCACTGTGCCTCTATGATCTGTTTCAGCCATTGGAAAAAAACAGTGCTGTCAGTTTCCTCCTCCCCAGTGCTGCACAGTACATCTCTGGCTTCCTCCCAACCACAGAGGGTGCATACATATATATTCAGGTAAACATGAAACACATTTCAACAACAAAATAAAAGCTTAATTGTATATATCACGTGCCATGAAACTTCTCTAAGAAGATAACCTCAATATAACGGCATGTCATCCACTAAGGTTTTCTGTTGCATGGGTGGTATGTCTAGTGGGCCATTGGTGAGACCCACAGACACAACCATACGCGTAACAATGTATTATAGACAGCCTTATATGATTCCAGGTATCGCCTCAACTACAGAATTGAGAAGAATCTGTGCTTTTATCAGAAAAGCTATGGGCTGTCAAGAGCTACCTGCTCACAGCTAAAGGGATTGTTTCATCATTATCATGTGTCAAGAGCTACCTGCTCACAGCTAAAGGGATTATTTTATCATCATCATGTGTCAAGAGCTACCTGCTCACAGCTAAAGGGATTATTTCATCATCATCATGTGTCAAGAGCTACCTGCTCACAGCTAAAGGGATTATTTCATCATCATCATGTGTCAAGAGCTACCTGCTCACAGCTAAAGGGATTATTTTATCATCATCATGTGTCAAGAGCTACCTGCTCACAGCTAAAGGGATTATTTTATCATCATCATGTGTCAAGAGCTACCTGCTCACAGCTAAAGGGATTATTTCATCATCATCATGTGTCAAGAGCTACCTGCTCACAGCTAAAGGGATTATTTTATCATCATCATGTGTCAAGAGCTACCTGCTCACAGCTAAAGGGATTATTTCATCATCATCATGTTTATTCCAAACCTCTGCATGTTACAGGATGTACTGTTTACATGTTCTATCGCTATCTATGTCATATATCCTTTGCAGAACATTGTCCTCATTGCCATTTTGTAAGCCTCTTGGTTCTGTGCAAGCTGCCCAATTTCTTCTAGTATCATGTTCAGAAGTTCTTCAATGTCATATGTCCATCGTAGTCTTGGTTGGCCTCTTGTTCTCTTTCCTGGAACTTTTCCCTCCATGATTAATCTTGTTAAATCTTTGTACCTCTTTATTTACCGGTATATGTCTGAAATATGTTATTTTGTGGGTTTTTTTTAGGTTTTGATGAGCCATTCTTCTTCTATGTTCAAGTCTTTGTGGAAATCTGCATTGGTTTGTCTTTCTGTTTATGATACTCTTAGGATCTTTCTTCTTCTTCTTCATCGTTCTTCAGTCAGATATCAGGTTACAGCACCAATAGCTTCAATGAATTGTGTGATTCGCTTCAGGTCATCCATGGAACCCCTCAAGTCTGTAAGCAGTTCCGTCTCAGTAGGCCATATTTTCTCCCTCTCATCTTGGTAGAGTTGACAGGCATGAAGAATGTGTTCTGCAGTCTCTGGGCTCAGTCCACAGTTGCACAGGTCTGTCTCACCAATCTTCAGCTTTCGGAACATGTGACTTCTCAGTCTGTTGTGACCAGTTCGTAGTCTGAAAATGATGGTTTGTTCCTTGCATGACATTTGGTGGTAGCGGTCATTTGGTTCTGCAGTTGGGTGCATTTGCTTCCACTTTTTCTTATATTCTGCTTTTAACATGGTCTTACTTTCATAGTACGTATTATCATTTTCTATTTGTTCCAGTGATCCCCCTTAGGATCTTTCTATAACATGTCATTTTGAATACCAGTATTTTCTTTTCCATTTCAGATGTCATTGTTCACATCTTACAACCATATGTTGCCACTGGAAAGATATAGCTTCTTAATAGTTGTAACTTTGTTTTTATGTTTTGCATAGATTTTTCATCTGTGATGTTTTTGTTTTACAGGTTAACCGTGAGATATTCTTGCTTTGGTCTAATACACTGAACCCCTGTAGTATACCAAATATTTTTGTTTTGTTTTTGCTTTATGTTTTTCTTATTTATTCAATGTCATTTATTTCAGCATTTGCAAAATTTTTATGAATCCTGTCAAGGAGATAGTAACAGTGAAGGTATTGGACGAGCTTGTGATGCTATTGCCAAGATTTATGCCAGGTAATTGTAAGATTATGTGTTGAATTGACAAATTATACCTTTTCAGTTTCATTTCCTGGCTGTATATTTTTGTTTACACTTTAAATATAGCCACATAAAGAAGGATTTAGGCTTTTTAATAAAAGTGTTAAATATAAAGGCCTATATGTACAAATTAGTTATGTCCTAGTTATGTCAAACATAAGATTAATAATTTAGTTCTGAAAAAAAATAAAATACCGGTACTTGCTAGTTGTCAAGAACCACTTTTGATGGTAGTGAAATGGTATAAGATGGCTTGGTTTGGACATATAATAAAATACTGTTCATTTTCTAAAAATATTTTGTAAGCAACAGCGGTGGAAATCATAAATGTGAGTTGAAAGTAAATAAGGTTTGTTGAAAATTGTGAATAGAAATTGAAAATTGTGAATGGAAAAAGGTGCAGTTGCCTTTTCTGAAGCCAGCCTGTTCATGGCAGACGATATTTGAGATATCAAGGAACCAGTAAAAACGTACGTTAACCATTCTTTCTGCCAGTTTCCCAAGACATGATGTTAGAGATATGGGGTGGTAGCTTTTGGGTTCATCTGGAGGTTTCCTACTTTTCAGGATGGGAAAGATGTGAGCATTTCTCCAGGATTTAGGTAGTCTTTTGTTTCTCCAAGTCATTTTTATTAGTTTAAGGAGTACTTCCCAGTGATAATCCCCAGTGCTAGTCATTTTCACTGAAAGCATTTCAAATAGACGAAGACACATGGGAAGAACTTGCACAAGATAAATCTACAAGGCGCTCTACAGTCAAAAATAGCACATCATCTTGTGAAAAGAGGAGAAATGCTGCAGCTCAACAGCAGAGAGTAGCTAGAAACTCACGGATATAACCAAAACCCATTTACAGTGGTCATTTTTTACATTTACAGCGCGAATAGGGCTCATTAGCCATCTACAAACTATTAGGCATGGTCATAATTCTGTTTGAATTTTCAAAAGTGGATGTAAAAAATGGTAATCATCACTTATGATGGACGAACACACACACACTTAACAATATCAGACAGAGATCAGCTTTATTTTCTGGTCATGTTCTGAGACAGGGAGCACTAGAGAACATAGTTACAACAGGGAGCACTGGAGAACATAGTTACAGCAGGGAGCACTGGAGAACATAGTTACAGCAGGGAGCACTGGAGAACATAGTTACAACAGGGAGCACTGGAGAACATAGTTACAGCAGGGAGCACTGGAGAACATAGTTACAACAGGGAGCACTGGAGAACATAGTTACAACAGGGAGCACTGGAGAACATAGTTACAGCAGGGAGCACTGGAGAACATAGTTACAACAGGGAGCACTAGAGAACATAGTTACAACAGGGAGCACTGGAGAACATAGTTACAGCAGGGAGCACTGGAGAACATAGTTACAACAGGGAGCACTGGAGAACATAGTTACAGCAGGGAGCACTGGAGAACATAGTTACAACAGGGAGCACTGGAGAACATAGTTACAACAGGGAGCACTGGAGAACATAGTTACAGCAGGGAGCACTGGAGAACATAGTTACAGCAGGGAGCACTGGAGAACATAGTTACAGCAGGGAGCACTGGAGAACATAGTTACAGCAGGGAGCACTGGAGAACATAGTTACAGCAGGGAGCACTGGAGAACATAGTTACAGCAGGGAACACTTGAGAACATAGTTACAGCAGGGAGCACTGGAGAACATAGTTACAACAGGGAGCACTGGAGAACATAGTTACAACAGGGAGCACTGGAGAACATAGTTACAGCAGGGAGCACTGGAGAACATAGTTACAGCAGGGAGCACTGGAGAACATAGTTACAGCAGGGAGCACTGGAGAACATAGTTACAGCAGGGAGCACTGGAGAACATAGTTACAGCAGGGAGCACTGGAGAACATAGTTACAACAGGGAGCACAGGAGAACATAGTTACAACAGGGAGCACTGGAGAACATAGTTACAACAGGGAGCACTGGAGAACATAGTTACAACAGGGAGCACTGGAGAACATAGTTACAACAGGGAGCACTGGAGAACATAGTTACAACAGGGAGCACTGGAGAACATAGTTACAACAGGGAGAATAGAAGACAAGAGAAAGCAAGCTTGTTTCAGCATGAGAAAATATTAGATAGTTTAATATTGTGGCAGTGCAAAGAGTCAACAGCTGTCCCAATAAAAATACTGGAATTTGAGAGGTTGTGGAAGTCCTTGATTCCCTACACCAGGTGATACTGCTCCTGATGATATTTTGTTAGTAATAAAATAATTTTGATTAAAGTCTTAATAATTTCTTTGATCATGTTTCTTGCTGATATCCAGGCAAGGCAACAAGGAGAAGAGTGTGGAATTCTTGAAAAGATTTGTAGAACTTACAGAAAAGACAGGTTTGGAAAAAGAATACTGTATGGCTTGCCATAACTTGGGAAATGTCTGCAACTCAGTGGTATGTCTCTGTGAAATCTATCATTAATCTTCCTGTTGAGTACAGGTCTTGATAATTTTCTTCAATATTATTCTGCTATCTTCTAGTCCTTTCAGCTCTTTCGTGTATACAACTCTTTTATTTTTGTTATTTTTTCCTTTCTGATTCCAGAACAATGTACATTTAAAAAACTATTTGTTGGTTTTCTTAACCATTAAGGTCCTTGGCTTATTTTTTTATAGAATGTTTTTATGATCTATTGAATGTTGCATTGTAACCGCTGAAGATGGATGTTTTGGGCAATGAGAGCAAGTAAAATGGCGACATAGCGCATTTCTATTCTCTGGACTACCTCCTGCTGTAAATCTAGTATGACCATTGTCCTGCTACAAGAGAGATCCAGCGGGAGTTTGAGAATGAACACTGAATAAGTAGAAAATGCTGAATTAATTTAAAAACAACAAAGAAAAATGGGGCTTGCCTTGATTCATATAAACTAACAAATATTAAAGGTCTATCTTTAAAATAGGGACGTGACTTGATTCATATAAACTAACAAATATTAAAGGATCTATATTTAAAAAAAACTGTTAGCTATTGATAAAGGCCTTATTCTTGAAACATAAACTCAGGCTTTTTTTTTTAACTATTAAGTATACATGTTTTTGTTATTAAGTATATTTTGTGTGTCTGTAAAACTTAATACTTGACAATTTTACTGCAATTCCACCATCCTCAATAATTAAATTACTCATTTTATTAAATTTTGTAGTGCCTATAATCCTAGTTATTGTATGTTAAGAGTTAAGTTGCATCTCAATAATCAGGTACAGTGGAATCCTGTTTATGACAACTCGGTTCAAACTGACAATATATGCCTGTAATAACAGGGATTCAATATATAGACCCTACAGTACAAAATATAGAATAAATATATTTGGGGATTTTGAAAAGTGTTGTTATATAAAAGGAATTATGTTATAAAAGGATGCGCTATAAATGGTTTTACTGTATAAAGAAGTTATTACAATTTCCAGGGAAATTACAATGAGGCAACTGAATACTTCAGCAAAGCATACAACATATCACGAGCATTAAGTGACCCAGAGTCCACCAACATCAACAGAGTGCAGTATGGGATTGCAATGGCCCACAGAATGATGGGGAAATATGCGAATCACATTGTTATCGGGGATGTCACATGTATGAGTCGACTTCTGGATTGGAAGAGTGTCAGAACAGATGATTTTAACAAACAAATACCTTGTACCGGTGAGTAACTTTTGAAGTTAATAACTACTGGTACTGAGGACAGAAATCCATTACATATGGTATTTTTTGGTTCTAAAATTCCCACTTGGCCTCTCTTGTAGCAAGACAATGGTCCTACTAGATTTCCAGCAGGATGTAGTTCAGGGAACGGAAATGCATTGTATTACTATTTTATTTGGGCCAATAACCAGACACATAATAATCCAACTTCAGTGTGATAATTAATGCATTCAGTGTTTTATCACTGTCACTGAAAGTTAGACATAAGTTAGACAACTATAACCATTTGCTAGTAGGTCTGCTGTATGAGAGATATCAAATGATTTGATCTTTTTTTGTTGTTTCTAATGCAGTGATGTGGAGTGGTAAGAATTTTGTTTGTTTATTCTTTCTTCACATTTGATTCTTGATAAATATCCTTTGTTGTTTTAAAACAAGGATATCCTTGAAAACAGGCTTTTGAAAACAAATGTTACAGACGAATATTGCGTTAGAATATTCTGTGCAAAATAATTGCACAGAACATAAGACCAACATATACATGAGAAGAAATAAATACTCCCGCAGGACAACAAGAACATCTCTTAGCAGTGGTGAAATGTTACAGACTTCTGTGAATACGCCATGTGATGAGACACAATTCCTTTTTCAAAAATATCCTTCAGGGTACAGTTGAGGGTAGAAGAAGAAGAAGAAGTAGACACACGAAAGTATGGACTGATAATATTAAAGAATGGACAAGATTAAGATTATCTACACTTAAACAAGGAACTGAGGGAGACATTTCAGGGTTTTTTTGAATTTTTTTCAAAGTTGTGGCACCCCTACAACACTGAAGGGTCATGGATTTGATGATGATCTTTCGCAGGTTAAAATTAAAACATTTGTATAATTGATTAATATGAATACACTGACATCTTGTGTTGTAAATATGAATACACTGACATCTTGTGTTGTAAATATGAATACACTGACATCTTGTGTTGTAAATATGAATACACTGACATCTTATGTTGTAAATATGAATACACTGACATCTTGTGTTGTAAATATGAATACACTGACATCTTGTGATGTAAATATGAATACACTGACATCTTGTGTTGTAAATATGAATACACTGACATCTTGTGTTGTAAATATGAATACACTGATTTCTTGTGATGTAAATATGAATATGTTGACTTCTTGTGTTGTAAATATGAATGCACTGACTTCTTGTGTTGTAAATATGAATACACTGATTTCTTGTGTTGTAAATGTGAATACACTGACATCTTGTGTTGTAAATATGAATACACTGATTTCTTGTGTTGTAAGTATGAATACACTGACTTCTTATGATGTAAATTTCTTCTACCCACAGTTCCTGGTGCTGGCTTCCATGTTCTCATTCCACCTCCACCAACTGACAGTAAATTATATTTTGAATACGTTCCAGAAGGGGATGAGACAGATGAAAATTCCATGAATGATGAAGTGGACGGACAACAGGACATAACAGAACAGCAGCCCAATGAATAAAATACACACCAAATTATTTGCTAGTAACCGTCAATGTTTGCATTTTTTTAAAAATATCAACGGGTTTGTTTACATAAATAACTTGTGATATATATATATATATATATATATATATTGTATTTTATTTATATGTTTGATCTTTTTGGCAGGCAATGCAGTGATAGATAGCACAATTCTGAGAAGAGATAAAACAGACTTGATTAATGCAGTAATAAATTCATTGCAAAATTAAAATTAAGAGAAGGTTAAAGATCATATACATATAAAGAATGTCAGAAATGGGAGTGTCTTGAGGTGAGGGAAGAAAAATTACCGGTAGTCATTTTGGAAAATCTGACCAGGACTCTATGTCTACAAACACTGGGATGGCTGCTGGAATGGACAGCGGATCATTTATGAGATTGTCTCACCTGCTGCGATGCTAGTTTCTAATCAAGAAGAATAGCATTTATTATTTTTTATGTCTTATGACTGGATATTGCAACCAAAACAATCTGGTTCAAGGCTAAATGATTTGACGCAACATGTGTCACTTCCATTAAGACACTGAATACTCAAATCAACTCTCCAACCATGTTGGATTCTGACCTATGAATAAACTTTTACTTTCATTTTACAATGATTGCACAGACTATCACACTATCGGATATCAGTATAAAAAATGGAAATAACAGTATATGAGACAGTTTCAACCTTAAGGTAAAAGTGAGGTCATAGCTTTTTATTAAAGACCTTATGGTTGAAACTGTCTCATGTACTGTTAATTATTTTTTTGTATGACCATACCCTATTCTGTGCATTCATCAACCTTGTGTTCTAGGCAGTAATTAAGGTGACATTTACAATTCTTTACTCTTCTTTCAATCTCTGGCAACGCACAGATAAGAGGAAAGTACAGTGCATTACCTAAGTTCTTTGACTGCATTGTTCACTCTAGTTACATTAGAAACAAGTTTAGCACAGTTAAATCTCATTATAACAACTTGGTCAGGACTGATTAAATATGTATATAATGAAAGAAATTTGCTATGTACAGTGTAAACAATAAAAATAATCGGGGATTTTGAAAAGTGTTGTTTAAATAGGGAAATTTGTTATAAAATGATGTGCTACAGATGGATCCCACTGTAGATAAGTTGCTACTGAAATAGCCACTCTACATTACAGATGGATCCCACTGTAGATAGGTTGCTACTGAAATAGCCACTCAACATTACAATTTCAACTGGTTAATACATATTTGAATAAACATATGGAAAATGAAACGTCTGAAAAACATTTGAAAAAGTAACAGAATAGAAACAAAACTGCTAATGCTAAGAACTTTTATTTTTCCAGTTGCAAGATACGGCTGTGAAGCATGGACCCTAAGTAAAACAGCGGCAAAGCAGATCAACACCTTTGAGATAAAATGCTACAGAAAGATACTTAGAATATGATGGGAGGAAAAAGGAGAGAAACTAATATATTATAAACACATTGAAGATGCCAATATTTGGTTACTAAATACAATAGCAAAAAGAAAACTACATCTGTTTGGACATATAAAGAGACACAACTGTTTAGAATGACAAATAATGGAGGGCAGAGCTCCTGGAAGGAGGAGAAAGGGCAGACCAAGAAGATGGTGGACTGACGAAATTAAAAATAAAATGAATACGTCATTGGAAAATGCAAATCACATGGCCCAAAACGGTCTGGAGAGAATATGTCACATGACAATTCATATTTGAAAGCACAAACTTTGATTGGCATATATAATAAGTTACTGAATGTCTACAGTCATAATTGGAAATCAATTCTAAAGATGTTGTTTGAAGTGCTGCATCTTCTTCTTCTATGCTAATGTACAGTAATACACAGTATAAAAAGGGTTAAATAACAGTTTTATGTGGAACAATACACATCATTGATGTTTCAAATGTGCAACAATACACAGGATTGATGTTTCAACCAAAATGTCATGAAAGGGATGAACAAACACATAATGGAACCACAAAATCAAACAAAATAACAAAGACCTTTCTGTCAAAACATCAATACTGTGTATTGTTCAATGTAAAACTGCTATTTTACTCTTTTTTATATATTTATTTTTCAATATTTACTTACCATTCGGTGCACAGTTGTGCTGCAGTCTCCTGATCACTAGTGTATCGTGTGTAAACATAGAAAGTGAACAAACAGCTAGAAGGAAGAATTCATGTTTTTGAAAAGAGAATGTATAAAAGAATAGGGAGAACTTGAAAAAAAGAGAAGAAAGCAGCATTGTTCTGACAACAATGATAAAAAGAACTATGGTTCATTTTTGGATAATGGGACTGCATTTTTTTGTGGAATGCGAAACAAAATAAATGGCAATTTTCTGTGATTATTTCCCTTAGCTATAGCTAGCTATCAGTGGGCGAAGGTGCAAATATTTATTTAGGAGGGTTGTATGATTGGCGTTCTCAATCTGTGACGCACACATCTGTACATCAGTACTTGACATGTACTATGTGTTTATCAGTCGTAAGTCTCAGTCTGGTGAACTTGCGATTAGGTTAGCCATTGTGTATTAGTCGGCAGTCAGTGATGTCACAAAATTTATCATCGGAGCAGATTTTATAAAAAGTTGGAAGGTAAGCCCATCATCCAAACATGAACCAAAACTATTAACACTGTCACTTCTATAGATAACTTTTGTCGTTGAAACACATAGTCCCGCCGAAGACGGATGTGTTTGGCCATTGCTGCAAATAAAATGGCGAAGCAATGCATTTTCACTCTCTGGACTACATCCTGCTGGAAATCTAGTAGGACAATGATCCTACTACAAGCGAGATCCAACGGGAGTTTGAGAATGAATGCTGAAGAAGAAGAAACACAAAGTTCATTTCATTGCCGTGACAAAATCTTGTCATCCATTAATAAGACTTTTTTTTTCCATGGGGAATTCTGCTGAATCTACACCGGTATTATTCACTGTGGGACATCCCATTTATTACAGAAGTAATTCCAACATTGCAGAGCTGATTATCTATAAATTTGTTTGAGTTTCCTTTACAGAATGTTGTCCTCACTGACACTGTACACCTTTCTATTATGAGCAAGCTGTCCAACTCCTTGTAGTTCCATATTCAGGTCTTCGATGTCATGTGTCCATCAGTCTTGGTCTGCCTCTTGTTCTCTTAACTGGAACTTTTCCCTCCATGATTAATATTTATAAACTGTTGCATTTCTTTAAATGTCCGAAGTATGTTAGCTAGCATTTTTTGATAGTTTTAAGCTGTTATATGTTGAAGTCTATGCAGACGTTTGCATTGGTTCGTCTGTCTGTCCATATTATTATTAGGACTTTTCTATAAAATTTCATTTCAAATGCTGATATTTTTTTACAAAGAAGTAAGTGATATACAAGAGTAGTGTTGAGGGGCAGTGAGCAATAAGTAGGTGGATATACAAGAGTAGTGTTGAGTGGCAGTGAGCAATAAGTAGGTGGATATACAAGAGTAGTGTTGAGTGACAGCGAGCAAAAAGTAGGTGGATATACAAGAGTAGTGTTGAGGGGCAGTGAGAAATAAGTAGGTGGATATACAAGAGTAGTGTTGAGGGGCAGTGAGAAATAAGTAGGTGGATATACAAGAGTAGTGTTGAGGGTTAGTGAGCAATAAGTAGGTGGATATACAAGAGTAGTGTTGAGGGTTAGTGAGCAATAAGTAGGTGGATATACAAGAGTAGTGTTGAGGGATAGTGAGAAATAAGTAGGTGGATATACAAGAGTAGTGTTGAGGGGCAGTGAGCAATAAGTAGGTGGATATACAAGAGTAGTGTTGAGGGGCAGTGAGCAATACGTAGGTGGATATACAAGAGTAGTGTTGAGGGGCAGTGAGCAATAAGTAGGTGGATATACAAGAGTAGTGTTGAGGGTTAGTGAGCAATAAGTAGGTGGATATACAAGAGTAGTGTTGAGGGTTAGTGAGCAATAAGTAGGTGGATATACAAGGGGTAGGTAAACAGCATGAGATGGACAAGATAGTCTCTCAGTCTGCACCACCATGGTAAGAAACATGTTGGAAGTCTATTGCTGCCAAACTTCATTGTAGAGATGGCACTTGATGATTTTTAATTAAGTATTACATTTTGAAACTGGATTTGTTTGTAAATTTAATAAGCAATTGTTTTTTAATTTTTAAAAATTCTAGGCATTGGTTTTGTTGAATTTATAATTCTCAGAAACAAGATTGTTGTAAAAGATTCTTACATCTTTTCATTAATTTCAATGTGTTGAATATGGGAATGTGTTGTGTTCTGTATAAATATAACCATCATTTAATTATTAATGATAGCTTGATCAGGCAAGGAACTTGAATCATTTGTTAATCTCTTTGTTTTTTTGCGTTTAGTCTTGCATAACTTGCAGCATTTTGTAGGTGACAGTTTTTTTAATGATTCTTTAAGTATGTGCTGTGAAAGATTCAGTCATGCTTTTCTACACAGACAGTGGTTAAGTCATTGATGAAGTCTGTGCTCCAGAGTTACCTTCATCTTTGTATATGGACACAGGGATGTTAGAGGAATGAAAGAGCAGACAGACTTGCCAGGGTGGCCTTAATGAGTAGTGGTAGTTCAATGAATTGTGCTGATATTTTGAATGCTATCAAGGAGTTAGACAAGTTGGATGATGTGGGGTATATTTATTTGTCCAGGTCTATGGCTAGAATGCAGGACCTTGGAGTGAAGTGTGGTGTTGCAAGAAATAAACTGCATATATAAATCAAAAGAAGAGTTATCAACTAACAACGGACAGGAATAGTCTGTTACCATATGCTGAAGGAGACACTGAACAAGAGATTGGGACACCTATGAACATATCCAGAGTGCCATGATGATGATTTGACAACTAACAGCAGTTGATCATATGACACACTGTCAAATCCTTTCTATAATCACCATCATGTATCATGCCTGGTGGTATAGACGGTCACTGATCTTCACAACATTCTATCTGCAATACTGTGTTGTATCCATTCCACTGCTGACTTTCTTCCATGCCATGATGTCAAACTATTCAGTATCTTCTCTCTTTGATGACCTCTGTCTTTCTGTCCATCAATTATGGCTGTTGTTACATTGTATTCCAAATTTTTTTGTATGATATTGCCAATAAATAGGAGTTATTTTCTAATGCTAATTTATGAGCAAGGTTTTCTGACTCAAATTTATAAGTTACTTGAATCTGTTAATCAATGTCCCAGTAACTCTTCATTCACTTTCCCAGATATCTAGGGATTCTCAACATACTTTTAAAGAACCACATCTCTGTGGTCCTTAGTTTCCTACTATGAAACAAATACATCCAGTGTGAGGATGAGTCGAGTCTGCCACTGTTTCTCTCAAATGGTTCTCTGGGTTTCAATCACCAAAGCGGTTATTATGTCAGATTCCCAGTCCATGCTGAAAAAATCTTCTTCAGCATTCATTCTCAAACTCCCACTGGATCTCTCTTGTAGAAGAACACTTGTCCTGCTAGATTTCCAGGGCTATGTAGTGCAGAGAATGAAAATGTGTTGTATCGCTGTTTCATTTGTGTTAATGGCCAGACACATCTGTCTTCAGTGTTTGAAAGACTAAAATGGCAGATATTGATATTAGTGGACGGCATCTATAATTTATAGCTACATTCAATCTCAAGGACATTTAATGTAAGAAAATAAATGCTTCATAATAATGAGAATGAATCATATCCAACTACCGACAAGAACATATAACATGAGAAGATCCGCCGGATACAAGGCCAGAGAAGACTTTGAAGAAGATGGATAAATAATATCAAGACTACCCTAAACAAATATAAACACAGCCAAGATGACACATCTGGCCTTGAGCTAAAGCTGCCAGTTACCATTCCTACGCTTAATGGTAAGTGTGGATATTCTGACCATCATCCACCTGGGAATAAACAACATACATAGAATTATTAGAAAGCAGTGGTGACTAGATTACCAGAACCTCTCACCTCCACTTTTATTTTATGGTTGAAAGCTCTGATATAGCCAAATTTGACAACGTCCGCAGTTGAAAGGGGGGTACTCACCATAAGGTACATTTTTGCTAACCAATAATAGCTGTTCCATCGCAGGAGATGATGACAACAGTCTTATATTCCTGTTGCTGTATTCTCGCTGGTTTGTACAGAGATCACTTAAAGTCAAATTCTGTCATAGAATCCTCTGCCACATTTTTGGGACGTGTATGGTCTGAATTGAACATCCTCTGCCACATTTTTGGGTCTGAATTGAACATTTGTTTCTCTCTTTTCAAGCAACAAATATTTCTGTGCTTAGGAGATTTGATACTTCTGAGCTATGCAAGCACATTTGCTCATGTTACTGTGCCACAATGGGCAATTTTGAGCAACACACTCTCAGGATGTGAAGTTTAAACTTTTTATAGACACTTTGAGAGAGTCCTTGATGCGTCTCCACTGTCCACCGTCATCATACTTCTACAATAAATCAGCTGTTTTGGAATATGTTTGTCAAGCATGCACACAGCATGACTAGCCATCTCAGTTAGACCCTTTTCAGATTTTGTATGAATACTTGGAATGATGAATAATTCCAATCCCCTTAGTGATCCACTCATACAGAGTCATATAAGAAAGAACTAATAATCAACATCTAATAATAAAATAGAATCCATCCACAGACACAAACACTAGAATCCATCCATCCACACACACAAACAAGAACAATAAAAATAAGACCATCATCAAATGTATTTTTAGCAAAGTCTTCTACCTTGTATTGACAAATGAACTTGCCAGACAAACAACACAATGATGAACAAAATCTCCAATACTTTATACAATAAAAACAATAGTCAAACATTTGCAGGAGTAATTTCAACAACACAAATAATGAAATATCAGCACAATTCATTTCTTACACAACAGTGGTAGTATGCTGATATAACTTTATTCCAAAGTTCACAATTTACTAACTAGGTACTCACTACATGCAATTTTCACAGTGGTTCTCAATCCCTTTTTGGCATGAGATCCCCCCCCCCCCAACAGATTTTATTCCATGTTGCCTAAATAAAATAAAAAAGATAATTTATTTTCTTTGCAAGTCACTAGGTCTTTATAAGCTTACCACTATAAATCTTGTTGGTTATCACTATAAATCTTGTTGGTTATCACTATAAATCTTGTTGGTTATCACTATAAATCTTGGTTATCACTATAAATCTTGGTCATCACTATAAATCTTGTTGGTTATCACTATAAATCTTGGTTACCACTATAAATCTTGGTTATCACTATAAATCTTGGTTATCACTATAAATCTTGGTTATCACTATAAATCTTGTTGGTTATCACTATAAATCTTGTTGGTTATCACTATAAATCTTGGTTATCACTATAAATCTTGTTGGTTATCACTATAAATCTTGTTGGTTATCATTATAAATCTTGGTTATCACTATAAATCTTGTTAGTTATCACTATAAATCATGGTTATCACTATAAATCTTGTTAGTTATCACTATAAATCTTGTTGGTTATCACTATAAATCTTGTTAGTTATCACTATAAATCTTGTTGGTTATCACTATAAATCTTGGTTATCACTATAAATCTTGCTGGTTATCACTATAAATCTTGCTGGTTATCGTTCAAATAGTTGTCTTCCTGTACCATCTTCCTACTAATATTCAAGGCATTTGATCACATTTCTCTACTGTACCATCTTCCTACTAGAATTCAAGTCATGTAGCTGGGTCATTGATCTTAAGCACATCAGGCCACCATACAACCTCCTAGTCGTAGCTGGTAATTCTGCACCCTTACCTGGCTAAGCAAGTTGCTTGAAAGAGGAAAGGTGAACGTTCATTTCCTTTACCAGAATTCATCAAAGATGCTGGTTCCAAATATACTTAGTTGGAAATGTATGTGTGTGGTAAAAATGGAGATATATCCTAGGATTGCCATAAACTGGTAGACAGCTTTAACAAATTATATTTTCATGAAAAACTTGAATTTTCAATCCACCGTTCTCCTGACAAATCACTGATTTTCATGAAAATTGTAATCCTCAATCTGCCCTTCTCCTGACAAATCACTGATTTTCATGAAAAATTAATTGTGTCAATTTCAATACATTTAGACCTTCACACTTTTCTGTCTGCGCTGTCTAGATAATGATGCATCTTGTTCACTGGCTGCCAATGCTTGAGCCAGGAGATAATCTTCATTCTCTTGGTCTGTCATTCTGTAAATAATTAAAGGTAAAATTATGACAAAGCTAGGTCAAATAATGACAACAAAAGTAAATTATGACAAAACTAGGAAAATAATAACAGAAGTATATTATGACAAAACTAGGTAAAATAATGACAACATATGTAAATTATGACAGAACTACTCAAAATCAGCACTCCAGACCCTGGAGAACAAAAAAACACCCTCTGGTTGCAATATCAACAGACAAATAAACCAGCTATCCACATCATATGGCACAGAAATCACCCTCCAATGGATACATGGCCATGCCAGAGCCCCTGGAAATGAAACGGCTGATAAACTATCTAAAAAAGGTGCGGAGGTTAACCAAAGCTTCCAGGTCGATGATTTCAAAAGGTGCAGAGGATTGACTTCATTGTACCTGAATTTATCTATATGTATTTTGTACCTCTCAGCAAAGAAGCATGCTTATCTGCCAAGGGTATTACTTTGAACATGTAATTCCATAGTCTAGGCAATTATCCTCTGGGAACTAGCAACATTGATCTAGGGTAGCATTCAGATTGGTAAAATAGACCTGCATGCAGTGCAAGCAATGCTGATAAACAGGTTGCACTGCATGGCTGACGTACTAGGAAGCGATATAGCTATGGATGTCTACCGGACAATGCAATTAGTAAAAAGCACAATGTATTCGATAACCCACCCATGTGTTGTCAGGGCCCAAAAGAGGAGCAAAGAATAGCCACATGATCTACCACGAATGTCATATGGTGGTTATGATGGTTGAATTGGCAGTCCCATCCCATAGAGAGTAAAAGTGATCAAGAAGCCATGCTGACATTGGAGGTGTCTGGTAGAAAGGTGTAAATATCACAGCTAAACTATAAACCATGACACACCATTTCGTTCTCCAAACTACATCCTGAAAATCTGCCGAAGTTTGATAATAAGTGAAGAAGAAAAAGATAACACTGTCAAGCTGGATATATCAGACCACTGACACAAACCAAACAACGCAAGGGATATTCGTTCTCCGTAACACATCCTGCTGGAAACCTAGTACGAAAATTGTCCCTCTACACGAGAGATGTAACGGTATTTTAAGAACAAACACTAAAAAAATAAAAATAATTGTTGTTAACTCTAGCCACTAAGAATGAAATTACTTACTTTTCAGTTTGATCGATGTCTTGAGTAGTACTCACACTCATGGACATCTTAAGTGCCAAAGCTAATGCATCGTTTTCACTCTGAAAAACACAATTGTAATGAATAAAAAATAAGACAATAGACAAAAACATTACAAAAACATTGAAAGCAAAAGATTCACAGCACGTCTGCTCAATAACAAGAGATTCACTGCACCTTTTTTACAAATAGTAAATAAAAACTGCTCAGTACATGAAATTTCAGCCACAGACAAAAAAAACCTTTGGGGTTTGTAAAGAAAGCTCTGCAAATCTGATAGTAGACTTTACCTGATATTTTATGCTCCATCTTTTGTGTGCGTGTTCCCTTATTTTGTACCCACGGCCAGATGTGTCGCAGTGGTTGCACTTGGTCCATGTTTGTTCAAGGCTATCTTGATGTTTTCTATCCACCGTTTTCTTGGTCTACCTTTGGCCTTACGTCCGGATATTCTTTTGTTGTATGCTCTTATTAGTATTTGGTTTAGGTTTATTCCCATAAGGTGACCAAACCATTTTACTTGCTGTCTTTCGATATGCTCAATACATTTTTTGAAGCTTTTCTCAGACACTTCATTTCACATGTAACAATTTTCCTCTGCTGCAAGACTGTTAAAGACCATTTTTGACATTACACAATAGTGGCAAAAATATCTATTGCATAGAACTTGGATATAGTACCCAATGGTCTATTTCTTCCTTTTTTTTTGTGTGCAATTATTCGTAAATTCCCACTGGATCTCTCATGTAGCAGGATAATGATCCTACTATTCCAGCAGGATGTAGTCCAGAGAATTGAAATGCGTTGTATCGCTGTATTATTTTCATCAATGGCAAGACACATTTGGCAGTCTTTCTTCCATGATATGTGCCTCAAGACAGATCAGACAGTACTGTGTTGAACTTTCAACCCACGATCTCCGATTCAGAATGGATGGCTATGTTATGAGTGGATGGTGCATATCAGGGTTTCACACCTGCAGGGGCACATATATATATTTTGTCTAGGTAATGCTGGAGTTCAGAGTAATTTAATAACTAACAGACTTGACTTCAAGAGAATAAGAGTCGGGACAGATGATACTGAATAAGGAAGAAATTTTGAATTTTCTAGGAGTTGAATGATTTTTCTAGGACAAGACTGCTTCTAAGAGTTGAATGATTTTTCTAGGACAAGACTGCTTCTAAGAGTTGAATGATTTTGGATTAGCTCAGAAAGATAGTAAAGAGATAACATTAAGTGGTAGGATGAGAAAGATAGACAATCAACAGACTAAGGAAACTATAAGTATACAAACTCTTTGACATCAGCTGAAAGAGGCTGAACTTCTATGGGGATGCTTGCAGTATACCTTGGTTCAGAAAATCACAAATTTTTATTGAAGTTTTGAAGGCTATGCCAGCATAAAGCATGGTTGAGAGGCTATGGTGATAGAGCCTGTTAGAGTTTCTGTTCTCTGATTCTGACTTCCATCATTTATACACTTTAGAATCCAGACAACAAAAATATAAAAGCAAGAACAAATCTATTATCATACCAAGGAACCTTGAAAGGATGACAGGTTTACTCCAACTGGCACTTCAGCATTACTGAAAAATTAAAAGCATTTAAAGTTATTTACTAGTATTTTGTGTTGTGATGACTACATTTACACACATGTAAAATTACTTAACTGTACCATCATCAGTTTATAGGAGCTGTAGTAGTTTAATGTTAAGTCATTCTCCCACTGACATGCAAACTTGGGATTTAAATCCGCTCTTTGCCAAAGATGGAGGTGTTAGGCCATTGGCACAAATAAAATGGCCACACAATGCATTTCCATTCTCTGGACTACATCCTGCTGGAAATCTAGTAGGGACATCTTGATACTAGATGAGAGATCCAGCAGGAGTTTTAGAATGAACGCTGAAGAAGAAAGAATCCGTTCATTATTTTATTCTTATTCCATCACCCGGCCACAAGGAAAAAGGGTACCAAAGCTCATGCTCTGGGAAAGGTTGAGGAATGGCTCAATAGCAACTAAGAAATTGCAGTATGTGACACTAGTCAAGCGGTTTCTGGTCAAACTCTGACTAGGCAACTGAGCACTTATGGGAAACTGTGTGCCATGATGCTGGTTCACTTACCTTACAATCAGTTTACAGCATGGCTATGATATCTATGTCTTTTGGTTAGACACATCCGACATTAGCACAACATTGTGAGTCAGTTTTAACTCTACAGGATGGAATAGCCAAATTTAGATAAAAAAATCATGTAGTCACTTTTTACGACATGCATTGCAGGTCAGTGTAACGTCTTCATTTGTTCTCATACCCATGCAAATTAGCAGGATGTAGTTCAGTGAATGGAATCTGCGGTGTTGTAGTTTACAGCTTGGCCCATATACCTGCACCTTTTTGTTAGAAGTATCTGATTTCATCATGGTATTTTTGTGGTTGTTTTCACATTGTGTTATTTAATAATCAAACTAATGTGTTCATATAATATTGTCTGGGAAAACAAATGAAACACATCGAACTAACTCATGTTATCATCTAGGCTTATTGTTTCTGTAAAATATTCAATATAATCAATGCAGGAAGAAATGACTAGGTCTGTCCGTTCCAATGTCATATTATAACCAAATCGTCTTTGAAAAGATCGAAACATGTCAATCTAATTAACATTATCAGCGATGCTGATAGAAATCAAAATTTTTAAAAATTCAAGAAATTGGCAGTCATTTCGAACGATTTCAATGGATTACATCAGTGGCTAATAACAGTCACAACCTATCTATATCTCATCCTATTTAGGTGAACGCTAGCGGAAACGAAAGTTAATTATGTCTACTTTCATTTCCGTGTTAGCCGGATGAATAATGTTTGTTTACAATTAGGATGTACTTGTTCAAAAAGATGCATAGTATGAACAATTGTAGTCATGAACATCTGCTCATGATACATTGTGTCTTTCTACTATAGTTGATATATTTTGGCACTAGGTCCAGCTTCAGGGGCACAAAATCTGAGGCACTCGATGAAAACCGAGACAAATTTGTTCTCTGATAACCAAATTCAGCAAAAACCAAGCTATTACTGTACATTTGACTTACTTTATAATAAATATTGGCATTGACTCACTACTAAATGCCATGAAATTAATCAAAACAATAAAAATAGTCCAGCAATACAAGCAGTGTGATCTTCTTTGCTCTAACTAACTAACTAGTCTCCTATATACATGCCTAGACTAAGTTGCTTGTATTAAAACTGTTATGCTTATATTTGCTGTCACTGACCTAATGTCTATACAATAATTGCACTGACATAAACTAAATCATCGTCTGCCTTCCATGTATTAGTTTCTGATTGATATTTATCATAATAAAGTGATTTATCAAACAGATCCTGACTTACTTGTCCTGGTTGCTAACCTTCAGAAAAATCAAATAATTTAGGGGAAATACATTTATTTGAACTTTAAAATTGTAAACATTGCCCATCGATACTTTCTCCTTGTGTTGGAATTCAAAAGGAGAACTAACTATGTTTAATATCTCAAAACGAAGTGTGACAACAAGGAATTTTCAGCAGTATAGAATTACAGTAGAATCCTTCTGTATCACATCCTTTTTTAACATATTTCTCTATTTATCAATATTTTTCAAAACCTTCAATTATATTTATTGTTTATTGTCTACAGCGAATATCTGTTATTACATAGATTTCATTAGCCCGGGCCACATTGTTATAATGGGATTGACTGTATAAAGGACCAGCGTTTTTCAGCAGTATATTATCTTACGGGTTATAGAGAAAAGCAAGAAATCATTGTTTCAGATATGCAGTTGGCATTGATTTGAGAGCTGGCAGGACACACATATTTGTCTTTTGGCACGCTTAACATAAAACACATCCTGTAAATACAACATAAATAATAAGAACTCACTCAGAATGTATTTTGCTGGCTCCAGCTTGTTTATGTTCAGTAGATAGTTCTGCCAGCAGGGAAGATCTACTTGAGGCTTGTTGAGCACGAAGTATTGCTGCAGCCCTGCGTAAATTAGCACAACATTGATGATACAAGTAATAATTTTAGTGACTAAATATGAATAAGCAAATTCAAGTTCTTGTCATAAGGTAATGTGCCAAAAATTGGGCGGATATGTGGGTTAGAATCTCCACAACCCTCTTTTTCTGATATCTTTAATCAGGATTGTTAAGGACTCTTTGCCATGCCACAATGTAATACTATCCAATATTCTCTCACGTAATCGTTCTCAATCTCTTGTCTTCAATCTTGTCTGTTGTAACTATGATCTTCAGAGCTGCCTGTCTCAAAACGTGCCCAAAAAATAAAGGTTGTCTTTTTTTTCTGATATTACTAAGGAACCCAGTAAAAGATGCATATAAGATGCTGGTATATCTTGAAGAGAAGACCATTGAGAATGGCCCAGGATCTATTTGCATTCAAAGCTTCTGCTCAGCCTCTGAACATGCTGATGAATGGTGGTCCCTTCCTCCACTTCAATGACTTTTGCTGACAGTTGTTAAACTACGCTGAACAAAATCAATGAGTTCCCTCTACACCGCTGATAAATAAGGAGATGATGATGATGAAATAATTCCTTTAGTGGTAAGCAGGTAGCACTTAATAGTCCACAGCCTTTCTGACAAAACCATAGGTAAACATCGGGTGAGTAAATGAGGTGGCACTCAAACGCACATTCTTAGGTTTGCTGTCTCAAAGGAATGGTTGTGTTAAGGGTTGTTTATGTATGCATGTTTAGTCCCTGAAGGGATGCTTTCCATTGCAGCCCTATCCCAGAATCATCACATCTTGTCAGGAGAGTAGCATATAAGTCTGGGACAACTAGTTTATCATTCTTCCATCAGATTTGTTGGCTCAACTGCAGTGATGACACAAGTACATGCCACCTAGGAGTCTGTCACAAAGAGGCAAAGGTCCAATGTTCGCTTGTCTTCACCTCTCCGTCATCCATGGGGACAATTTGACAGAATACAAAAGTAAGAAATCGAAGCAAGACTAGCAGTGACAATGGCTTTTTCCACAGGTGACAAGTTGTCAGCACATCCCCTAAATTTCCTTTATCGCTTCTTATACTATGCATGAAAAGAAGAAAAGTGGCCCTATTACCGTTGAATTCTTGCAGCAGACAAAAAGGTTCTAATAGATTTCAAGAAGGACATAGTCCATAGAACATAGATGCATTGTGTCACAATTTTATTTATGCCAATGCCCTGACACATCCGTCTTTGGGGGTAGGGGACAAATGACTATCCTTTTCAACAATGACTGAATACAATCTAATACTGTACTACAGGCACACATATTTTTAACTCAACCATTACAGTGAGTAGTGACAAACTGCTGAATTTACTAATTTATTAAGGAGAGCTAATTTATCAAGTACAGCAGAGAACTAAAAGGTGCATAGCTATATAGACTTACACTGGAACACCTCCTTATTGACTGCCCTTACCTTTAAACTACCAGAAAAAACTTTTACAGACACCTTTAACAGTCACTAACTTACTGTTAGATCACTAAGTCAACTTCAGAAGACCTGCACTTTTTTAAGAATGGCACTGTGCTGCCAAAAGTATAACTACTTAGCAGCATTTGGATATCAACAACAAAAACATAAGACTTAAAATTTAAGCAAAATTGCAAATATTACATGCAATAGGGTGTTTTTTGTGCTCAAACACTATTCATTCCCTATGGCAAAGAAGCCAGAATATTTAAATTATACTACGTTCGTGCTTCAAATGAAACAAAAAATGTGATAGAAATTATAACCATGACTTTACCCTACAACCTGTCAATATTGTTAAGAGTGTCCTGCACATGCCATCTTGGTGCAGATAAACATAAAATCATAATGACAATTAAAAGATAGCTACCCCACTACTGACATGCACGAAAGAAGAACAGCACTGTGTTATCAGTTAAGAAATTAATCCTAAAGATAAACATAGGCAAATGAAGGTCCAATATCATGATGCATGTCAATCCAATGAGTGTATGATTGTAGAAGTTTCAAAACAGAGTGTCTTCTGTGACAATGTTCACAACAATGATTTTTTCCAGCAGGTTTGCATTTATAGTTATCTGTGTTGATTTCAGTGGAAATGTCACACAAGACAGATGTGTTGGGTTATTGACACAAATAAAATGGCTACATGGCATATTTTCTTTTTCAGAACTACCTCCTGCTGGAAATCTCATAGGACCATTGTCTGTTACAAGAGAGATTCAATGGAAGTTAGAGAATGAATGGTGTAGAAGTGAAGATAAATTCAGTAATCTCAGTTCTGTTAACTAACTGATGGTTGGTTGGTTGCTGATCCAGCAGTATATGGGATCCAATTCCATTGTGTGATATACATGTGTTTGTGAGCTGTTGTTTTGTTCCATATAAGGTGTTTTATTTATCTGGCTTAAAAAGAAGAAGCATTTTCTTGACGTCATTCAGCACCGGACATTTAAAAAAAATATTGATAAAATAACAGCTCTTACCCTGCATTACCAATAGATCTTCCAGAACCTTGAAATCCTCTGCAGATATGATCCGGAGAATGTCGATGATGAAAACAGAAGTTGAGTTGACAAGATGAACACTTAACTGGCACCAACTGAAAGGAAAATTGTGAAAACCGTTTTATTAACTCAGTGCTTCATTCATAACTCAAGAGGTATATGCTGAATGGTTAGAACATCCATCTTCCAATCGTGATGACTTGGATTCAAATCGTATAGACAAAATTCACATTGAGGTCAACTCCTTGAAGTGGAGATGGTGTTTAGTCCAGGCAACAATAATTGGTCATTGGTGCAAATAAAACGGGTACACAACATGTTTCCATTCTCTGGACTACAACATGCTGAAAATCTAGTAGGATCATTGCCCTGCCACAAAAAAATTCAGCCGGAGTTTGAGAATGAAAGCTGAAGAAGAAGAAATATTTGAAGTTAGATCTTCATACTTTTATCCAGGGAAGAATTTAATCTTTCTCATAGGCCCAAGGTTCACAGCCTCTGCCGTGAATATAAGTGCTAAAGATGTTTAACAATTAGTTATATAGAACACATGACAAATGTATTTGTCGGGCAGCAAATAAACAAAGTGATAATCCCCACGGATCTAAAAAACAAAAATACACTTTATAAACAAGATGGCACACGTCAGAGTCAAACCCACAGCCTCAGAAGCACAAAGTGAACAATTTAACCACTACACCCTCCATATGCCCATAATCCATCAATGTTATAGGGGTACCACATTGGATGCATCAATACACAAGAGTCCTCCTTCTATGATGCTAATGAGTGAGGAACAATCCCGACCTGTCCAGTCCCAAATAACAATAATTTTCTTGGAATCAATGGTGTTTATTAATATCATTTTTTTCCACTCGTTCTTAAACTTAATCACCAGATCCCTTTTATATCAGAACAATAGTCCTACTAGATTCCGAGCAGGATTAGTCCAGAGAACAGAAATGTGCTGTGCCACCATTTAATGTGGGCCAACGTCCCGACACACCTACTTCATTTTATTCATAACTAATAATAACTTTTTAAATTTGTTCTCAAAATCCCACCACATCTCTCTTACAGCAGCACAATAATCCTCAAAGATTTCCAGCACGATATAGTCCAGAGAATGGAAATGCATTATGCTGTCGATTTATTTGTGCAAATGACCAGACATACCCAACTTCGGCATTGATAACTAATACAATCAGTGTTTTTGCTACTTCTACTGAA
This sequence comes from Meghimatium bilineatum, assembly GCA_034231615.1. Taxonomy (NCBI): domain Eukaryota; kingdom Metazoa; phylum Mollusca; class Gastropoda; order Stylommatophora; family Philomycidae; genus Meghimatium; species Meghimatium bilineatum. The sequence goes on along the minus strand of CM067312.1, from coordinate 49,867,499 downwards.
TTGTGGACATATGTAACCATATCGATAGTATTTAATGTTCAATTAATAAAGTAATGAATATAACAAAGCTATTGTAAAATACACAGTAAATAAACAGATCATTATTGTAAAATACACAGTAAATAAACAGATTATTGTAAAACACACAGTAAATAAACAGATCATTATTGTAAAATACACAGTAAATAAACAGATCATTATTGTAAAATACACTGTAAATAAACAGATTGTAAAATACACAGTAAATAAACAGATTATTGTAAAATACACAGTAAATAAACAGATTATTGTAAAATACACAGTAAATAAACAGATCATTATTGTAAAATACACAGTAAATAAACAGATCATTATTGTAAAATACACCGTAAATAAACAGATTATTGTAAAATACACAGTAAATAAACAGATTATTGTAAAATACACAGTAAATAAACAGATCATTATTGTAAAATACACAGTAAATAAACAGATCATTATTGTAAAATACACAGTAAATAAACAGATTATTGTAAAATACACAGTAAATAAACATATCATTATTGTAAAATGCACAGTAAATAAACAGATCATTATTGTAAAATACACAGTAAATAAACAGATCATTATTGAACTTACTTCTCTCTTCCTGCATCCTTTCTTGGAACATTTGTATGTGTAAACCTTAATATGAAACAAATTTAAATAAACATTTAGCTAAGCATATCTTGTTGAGACAGCATATGTGGTTAAATGGGTCTGGACTTCTAGTTCATGGTGCAAAGAATAGGACCACTGTCTTCTTTCCAAGCAACTTTCGCAGGAGGCAACTAATGAAAGTTGAGGGACAGACTGACAACTTGTCATCTATGAAAAATCATTGTTGTCTACGCATGACGTACTTTTGTCTTATTTCAAATGTTCCCATGGATGGTGATGAGATTCAGGCTTGTGGTCATTGCTGCTTTGTCCTGTGACAAACTCTAGCTGGTAGTGACATATGAAATGTGGCATTGCTGCAGATAAGTCAATGGGTCTGATAGAGAAATGATGAACTAGAATCGCTACATATTAGTCAACGGATCTGATTGAGGAATGATGAGCTAATATCATTTCAGATACGTCAACGGATCTGATAGATGAGTGATGAACTAGTATCGTTGCAGATAAATCAACGGATCTGATAGAGGAGTGATGAACTAATTGACTAAGAGGTAAATGCTACATTACTGACAGAACATAATGATTCTGGGATCCTTGCAGCACTAGAATGCCTCCCTTTGGGAACGCAACATAAATCCATAAACTACATTAACACATCCACGATTTTTCTCTGCATTCATTCTCAAACTCCTGCAGATTAGCAGGATGTTGTCCATATGTTTGCTCAATAACGAACAGAACGGAATGTTTGTGCCATGGTTTACAGCTTAGCTATGCCATCTGCTGCTTTTGGCCTGACACATCTGACTTCAGCATCTTCAGACTTCTGGGTCACTTTAACCCTCTAAGGGATGGGACAGTCTAATCACTCCGAAACTTCTTTAACTGCCTCATATGACATGTATGGTAAGTAAGAGTGTTGCTATTCTTTGCTCTAATCTTGGACTCCAGCAACACACAACTCACGCAAGAGTGAGACTAATGTGGATGACGATTCCTTTTCAGTGGCTAGGATTAAAGATCAGGGTTTGAAATGTGGTGTTGCTAGAAGTGAACATTTTGGAGGGTGCAGAAGAATGATGGTCAACCAGCATAGGGCCGGTACTGTCAGCAGAAGTGTAATGGCGGATACACTCAAGGAGAGATCGGAGCAACTATGGACGTGTCCAGTTTGCAATGATGATGATCCGACGACTAACTAACAACAAAATAGGAGTTTTATTCTCAGTATGTTCACATTGAAAGAATTGCTGTTTTTACACTTTACTTTCATTTTATTTTTTTTCTTCCTCTCCTTCACATTTTAACATGTCTACACAGCAAGTTCAATTTTCTTAGTAAATGCTGCTGTATTTGAAAGCTCCGCAGTTCTCCCATACAGCTTTCCATGGATATCCGTCTATGTGGGCTAGTGCTCCTCCCTTAACTGGTTTAGTGTAATGCAGCCTTGCAGGATATGTTCCGCTGTATGCTCACATGGACACAGAACTTTCATTTTATTGAGTGCTACTAATGCCTTGCATTATTGCAGCTGCAACTGACAGATATAGTGAGTTGTTTGATTTGCGATCCTGTAGCGATATTTTAAGATGTCAACCACATATTTCTTGATCTTCTGCTTCCTAATGGATCTTCCTGACATAGTGGTTAAGTTTTTAGCTTTGTGCTCAAAAGGTTACAGGTTCAAATCCTGGTAGTGACATCATGCTTACAAAGTGCATTATTTTCGAGATCCCTGGGAACTTTAATCTAGAGCTACACACTATGTATGGTACTTTCTGAAGACGGCATATGCTTAATTGAGAGGGAAAGAATAAATACGGGGTAACCCATGTACAATATAGTCAATTCTCTATGTCTTTTCAAACTTTTTTTTTCAACATCTACTTTCTGCTACTTCCCAGTTTAATGTTGTAAATACATTCTGCTTGGAATATTAGATCCTCATGAAATAGTCAAATCTACATTCCCAAAGGCTCTGTAGTTTATATCATGTAGATTTTGGCAGAAATGGTTACTGAGCTTATTGTCAGTCTCACCTATGTAAGTCAAGGCACAAAATTTGAAATTGATGGTGCAAATGACATTGTGAGACTTACATGTAATGGCATCTTCAATAGTAAATATGGTTTTGCGGTAATCTACAAAAATGGTCTTTATTATATAAGCCGTTGAAGTGACACGTAAAAAACAAAAACTTAAAGGGAGCCACTTTACTAGAATCAAACAAAGAATTAACAAATAACACTTTGATCAAGTACCAAATAATATCCTAAGAAATGCAATAAATAAGAAATATAAAAGAAGATGACATGCCGACAATACCTTTCTCCGTTCTTTAGCAGGATCTGATAAACAGTCAGATTCTATATGTCTCCCAACAACCATGTCAGGCAGGTCTCCCTTCTTTGTAGGACAAGGAAGGTTACAAAGAGGACATACTGGAATCTGGTTGTTCTAGAATTAAGATTGAACATGATAATTTTATATTTATTTCAGCTATACTTTACATGAAACTGTAAGACTAATATAAAGAAATAGTGTTGCAAATTAAAATGTAGGACCAATATAAAGAAACAATGCAGCAAATTAAAATGTAGGATTAATATAAGAAAACAATACAGCAAATTAAAATGTAGGACAAATGTTTGTTTGTTTGAGAACCCCAGGAATTGCAAGCGATTAGCTCTTACTTCCTTTGTGCAGTAGGGTGGTATTTCTGAGTTTATTTCATAATCCAGGAGACTTCAGCTTTTGGCTTAGTGCAATGCCTATTGAAGGAGCCTTGTACTCAGAGATGGTCTATAATTGTACAGATGACATGCTACAAAGCTTCCATAAGAGAACAACAATATAAGTGTGTCATTTACTAAGGTATTCTGTTGCAGGGGTGGTTAGTCTAGTGGGTCATTAGTAGGACCCGCAGATGGAACTGCATGTGTGTGAAGGTCATATAAGAAAACAATGCAGCAAATTAAAGTGTAAAACTAATATAAGCAACAAAATAAAAATGTAAAAGCAATTGTCCTAAAAAAATCAGGATATGCTAGAATTTTTTAATTTTCAGTATATAATTAGGAATCAAATAATGAAGACATTCTCACTCCAAAAATGCATATATCACATATGAAAGGCACATATATCACAGAATCGCTACAGAAGCATATTTAAATATATAAAAAAAACACACACAATTTGTCATACTGTATGTTTCACATTAAAGAGTTACAGGGAGTATTCGAATGGCTTGTGTGATATAGGTCGCACACCCTTGCTGTCACCACATCACGTTCAGGTAAGTTTTACCATTTACACTCCAACAGATGTTTAAATATAAGATATACAAAAACACAAAATACTGACTTGCCAGATACAATTACAAATTGCAGACAAAACAACATGTTCCATATATTATCATTTACCTTTCTATAAGACTCTGAGCAAGAATGAGTGGTATACACTATGTGATCTCGGCTGAAACATACAACAATTATGTCAGTATATATTAAGTATGAAAACAATATGAAAACAATATATACAAACAATATGAAAACAATATATACAAACAATATGAAAAAATCAACAACTACATATGCAAACATATCCTATGGATATGGATATTTTTTTTCAGGTAACAAATTCTTTCTAGAATAGAGCCATATTTATGGATGCTCTGAACTAATGATGCTGGGAGAGTTGACATGCATATGGATGCTCTGAACTAATGATGCTGGGAGAGTTGACATGCATATGGATGCTCTGAACTAATGATGCTGGGAGAGTTGACATGCATCTCTCAGCTGTGATGATCTTGTTGATCGTGATCTTTGGCAGTCCTTTTCTATTTTACCAGTGTCCATGTTTAAAAAGCTATCATGTTGAATTATATGGACTGTTGATCCTTGACCTTGAGCTTTTGTTCTTCCGTCCTACTCATTATTTAGTTCTCAAATATTTTAGGACTTCTACACCTGATTTTTCTCTATGTGACACGATCTACAGCCAGTTTCCTGGCATGGGATGAATGGATGGAGACATTTTTTTAAATGACAACATTGCTAAATGGCTCAAAGAATCATAGTTGGATGTTCCATCTGAAATGATCACTCTTTCAAGAAGTACACCATCAGTAATTCAATGCATGGGAGTGAGAGGACTATACTGATGACGACAATGTACTGGTGGACAACGAGACAGAGACTGATGATATCCACCCTGATGTTCCCATGAGAGATGATGAAATTCATAAACTGTTTCACAATTCAGACAGTTATTGCGACTTGGAAGGATTAGAATGATTTTTCGTTCCAGTAAGTGTTTTCCCGTTATCAGTATTTGAAGGCATTATGTGCTATTGTTTTTATGCACTTATAAAAACCACAACCTCTACATCAATAGCAGAAAAATTATAAAAATTCTCAGCTTTTATTCAGGAATATACAGTAAATATAGAGCTTACTTTTATTAATATTAGATAAATCGCTCATGTGTTGCTGTAGCCCACTGTAACTCAGATGTTAGTAAACTTGTTTCTTGATCAGATGATCTGTGGGTCAATTTCAATTAGACTGGTTACCGGTATATATTTTAATCGCCAAAAGCTCCTCTTCTGGGAATGTAAAAGCGACAGGCTTGATGCTGACCATATCATCGCAAGGTATGCCATAGGTCATGGAAAAATACAGGTCTCACGCCATTTTCCACAATATGTGGTGTGGGAATGGGGAAAACTTGACTTTTACCTTACTTACCATGAGGTAAGATGTGACTAAGGAGGTTTTCTGAGTGGGATTTACTGTTCAAGCCCATAGAGGATAAAAGTGACCCCAGAACCACTCTGAAGTCTGATGTTTCTGGCAAAAAAGTGCAGATATCGCAGCCAAGCTGCAAACCACGACAATGTATTTCAATCTAACGATTACATCCTACTAAGTTTGAGAATGAATGCAAAATAAAGAAAATAAGATATAAAATTATTAGGTTCTCTTATGCTTACCAAAATAGGTTTGAGCAGGCATCACATTTCATGGGCAGGAAATCTGCAATACGAAAAATCATTCACTATGAATTAAAAGAATACTATGCACATTATACTATTAATGTGGTCTTATTTTCTATCTAAAGGTGTCACCCATGTGACAACCTGGGGTCTAGACTTCTAGTTCAGAGTGCAAGGAATAGTGTCATTGTCGTCTTTCCAGGCATGCTATAGCAGGCAAATAAGAAAAAGGTGGAGGATATGTTGACAATCTGTCTGTCAACAATTGTGTGTTTGTTACTACATGTCTTGTCTCCGTTTCTTACATTTGTCCATATTAAATTGTCCCTGTGGGTGATGAAAAGATGTAGTCTAGCAGATATTGTACCTTTACCTTTTTGTTGCAGACCCTTAAGTGGCAGTGCGTGATAGGTTTTTTTTTTTTTTTTTAATTTATCGACAGAACTTCACACGTGATATCATTAAGCAGATAAATGAATGTTCTAATTTTAGCATAAAATTATAATAAATAATAAATAATAAATAAAAAAATAATAAATAAATAATAATAATAATAATAATAATAATAAATAATAATAATAATAATAATAATAATAAATAATAATAATAATAATAAATAATAATAATAATAATAATAATAAATAATAATAATAATAATAATAATAAATAATAATAATAATAATAATAATAATAATAATAAATAATAATAATAATAATAATAAATAATAAAAATAATAATAATAATAAATAATAAAAATAATAATAATAATAAATAATAATAATAATAATAATAAATAATAATAATAATAATAATAATAATAATAATAATAAATAATAATAATAATAATAATAATAATAATAAATAATAATAATAATAATAATAATAATAATAATAATAATAATAATAATAAATAATAATAATAATAATAATAATAATAATAATAATAATAATAACTGTTTTGTGTCACTCTTCAGAACACTATTAGTAGCGTATTTACATTACACAATTCCTTGCGAGATCCAATCAAAATGATTGGTGTCGAAACAAAATTTTCCCTCACATGACTCAAAGCAGATGCCATTGTTGTATACGAATATTATTGTGAAGCGTGATCGTCAATCTGATCAACGTCGCTATAATGAACCAACATCAATGGTTTTCATCAATGAAGATGGCGAGCTGAAAACGTTGTAACTTTTGTAGTGTTAGATAAGTTGTGCAAAATTAGAGATTTTGGTAAATGGGTTAAAAGGATTAGAATTAGTTTATAGGGTAAAAGTAAAGATTAGTAATTCACTGTGCACACTATTTACATTTTTGACTAGCTGACATTATGAATTTCCCCGGAAGATCAACCGCATTGATAGATGCTGCGAATACTATAAATTTATAACTTTTATAACTAATTTATTTTTTAATTTATAACTGATTAAAAAAAATATTATTTTATAATATTCCTTATTCCTAACACCAATCTAAATAACAATTCCAAATGAATATGCCTTTTCAATTAATATACCTAAATTTAAATACAAATTCTATTAAGCACACTGCAAAGGTTAGGTAACACCTCGAAACTAGAACAAAGGTCACAATGAAAAACTATACTTTACATGCACTGTTTATAGATTTTTGGGAGGGGGAGAAGGGGTATAATCAGTGTTTAGACTTTAATAATGAATCCTCTAAGAATTCTCGTCTAAGGCGTTATTTATAGCACAATGGTGGACGAAACTTAATTTTTACCAGGTTAGGTAATGCCTCGAAACTAGAGCAAAGGTCACAGTGAAGAATCAAAAGCAACCAACTTATGCCTAATACTTAGGTAGAAAACAGGTAATGAAGCACCCTAACATACTATCACTATCAGATGCTCACGTGAAATAATATAAACAATAAACAAGGGATGTAATCATACAAATAACAGGACATAATGAATCAATGATCGATGTTTCAATCAAAAGGAAAGACTTTATTTTATAAATAATGCCTTTTTTTATCAGATCAAGATAAGCACAACAATAACATAAAAATACGACGAGTAGAAATGACCACACCACACAAAGCGAAATGATAGGCCAACAATATGAATCGATATTGATATGATATCACAATAATTTCAAATTAAATTTGTATCTATTTTATAATTATTAGTTAGCTAGACTGGCCAGCCCCCTTGCCTACCTAGCTGCTTGCATGACTCTTCACTACAGTGCTGTCCGAGACGAGGAAACTCCATTATTCGCTCAAGTGCCTCAAGTAATATAATTTAGCTTCTTGTTGTATGATAATTGATAACTTCTGGTGTTGTTAGGTAACTTCTTCTTATGTTTGCCTTCTTTCGAATATACAAGTTCACGATGGAAATGCATTTTTGAAATAAAAGTTAACTATTTATAAACAACAATCTATAAAATATAAAGTTGCCTATAACTTAAAATAACAGAACAAAATATATAAAACTTGTGATTTCTTACATTTTCTGCATAAATAATATAGTTTTATTTGAAATTTCACGATTTAAAAATGTATGTTTTATTATTAAACATAAAATATATTATTGGAAAGTAGATATTGATATGTTTTATTTTTATTTTGAGCTGTTATGTATTGATTTTTTACAATGTTTTGCATTGGAAACGTAATGTGCAAGTCATTGAAAAAAACCGTTTCTAAATATAGAAATCTAGATGAGTCCAGAAAACGTTCGGTAGTTTGTAAGATTACAATGCAAATTAGAAACAGATATTATTGAAGTTCAAGCCAGTTTTTTAGAATGAAGAGGAAGAAGAGAACATATTCAATATAAGATATGTAGAGAATACAGCTTAGTTCTACATATGTGTTTCATAGACTACACCAAGGCGTTTGATTGTGTTAAACATCACCAGCTATGGTTCATTATGGAAGACATGGACTTCTCCAAACATCTAATAGTCCTACATCTTATTGAAACACTATAATCCACCGAAGACGAATATGTCGGGCCATTGGCGCAAATAAAACGAAAACACGACGTATTTCCATTCTCTGGATTACATCTTGCTGGATATCTAGTATGACAATGATCCTGCTAATAGAGAAATCCATTGGGAGTTTGAGAATGAACGCTAAAGAAGAAACACTATAACACGAACAAGCAACAGTAAAAGTGCAGGGCGAAACATCTGATTGGTTCGCTGTTCAAAGTGGAGTGAGACGGGTGCACTCTATGCCCTTAATGCAGAGAATATGCCTATAATGAGAAATGTAAGAGAACTAGAGGAAAATTAGTTTCATCAAATAAATATCGTACAAGATTCCAGAAATAAGATATGCATATGACACAGTCCTATTTACATCCTTAGGGACTGAACCAGCTAATCACAACAACAAAGAAATACAGCGAGATCCAACATATATATCTAAACCTACAGAAAACAAAAATTATGACAGACAAAATAAAGATCAAACCAGTAATCAACATAGATAATATAGAACTAGAATGTGTAACCATTCGAATATCTGGGAGAAAATATAAATAGTTCCTGAGATTGTTCAGTCGAGATTAGAAGAAGACTTGCAATTGCAACACTCAAATTAACACAAATTAGAAAGTCATTGCAAAGTAGTAATAATGACACTAAAGTAACCCTTTTTAAGATCATGTGTTTTCCCAGTGGCAAAACATGGATGCAAGACTTGGACTTTAAACAAGACAATATCCAAAAAGAATAAATTCACTTGAAATGAAGTGCTACAGAAAGATCCTACGAATATCATGGACAGAGAAAATGAAGAACATTGAAGTTTTGAAATTACTGAAACTAAATGGAGGGTGGCTTCTAAATACAATCATAAGAAGGAAGCTATAGTATTTAGGACACTTAAAGCGACATAATGATATCAAAAGGCTGATTATAGAGGACAGAGTGCCAGGTAAGAGAAGAGGAAGACATTGAAGACGATGGAGCAAAGAAATCGAAGAATGTATGCACATGTCTTTGGCCAATGCAGGCTTTCTTGCCCGGAACAGAGAGGCGTCCAGCGTATTCACGACAAAGACAACGTTCTGGAAAGAATATATCACTTGATATATAGTTTGTAAGAACTTCCAGGGTTGCAATTTAGTGCTTTTCGTTCCAGATCTGGTGCGTTTTAAAATCATATGGTGCCAAAAATTTTGAAATAACGCGGCCGCATTAGTTTAATGCTATTTAAAAATTTGCTGGTGAATTAAGTGGCTATTTCGTATTGATCAGCCCGTGTTCTAAGGTTTCTCTGTCTCCATCTATTTACTTATTTGTCTTCCTCGTTCTCTGAAGCCCGATATTTTGCTGTTATATGCACGAAGGGATGGTTCTTTGGTTTCATTCTCAAGGCATCGCCAAACCACATGCTTTGCTATCTTTCGATGTAGTCTTGACCTGAGATGGTCTTTGTTTATTTTCTAATATCTTCGTTTCTCAATCTGTCTCTTCTTGTAATATGTATAGCTTTTCTCAAACATCTCAATTCTCACACTGATATTTTTCGCTAGTGTCTTTGTCAAGGGTTATGTTTGACATTGGTAACATAGAGTTGGTATAAAAATAATGTTTATCAATGGCCGTTTTCTAGCTCTGCAGTTGATGGGGTTTTTAAAAAAAAAAGTATTTGTAACATCTGGTAAGGCACAACATTGACTTTCTGACATCTTGTTCCGATTTCTCTATCTATGCTGTTCAAAATAAGAAACGCAATTGGGAATGACTGGAGACGGGGTTGGTTTAGTTTATTATGACAGTTTCTTCATGCCAAGGTTGAAACATTAATTCCATAAAATAATGTTTTGGTACACGTTAGAAATAATGTTGCATTTATTTTTTTAGGAGTATAGTTTGTAATTCTCTTATCGACGCTTCTTAGCTATTCTAACACTGAGACTTGCTTTAATTTTGAACCATTGAAGTTTTGATAATCACTGGAAGCACGCATAATAAAACAAATAAATCGATGCTTTGACCAAAGGCTTTTATCAAGAATACATTTACAACAAAAAATGTCGAATAAGAGCGGCACTATTAAAGTTCACATGGCAGAGTAAATACATTTATATAAGAAAAGGTCAAAGGTGAAATAGCATAAACAGAAATTAGACAACACACCCAACTATCAGTGAAACAAGACAAAAAAAGAAGTGGTGAAACACCATTACGTCATCCATTCGTAGGCCCCTATAAATAACCAAACTATCAGAGGATGCCCCACAAAGTTCGTACTGTATTATTTATTCCTTGGTTATTTATTCTTTCATATTTGTTTGTCTCCCATTCAGGTTATGCCTCCAAATAGCCCAAGTTTAGGTCGTATTTTCCCATATTTTGGGGCTTAGAAGAAGCCTTTCCATGAGACAGCATATGTCTTTATACTCCAGTATTGGTCTACCGTGGGCTCAAAGACCTTCATCCAGTTCTCCAAAAAAGTACTTGTTTTGGGAAGCGACAGTTTGGCATTCTATGGACGTGACCCACGCAACGGACTCTATTTCTATTAAGTGATTCCTTGGCAGATGGTAGTTGAGTGCGGCGTAACACTTCCATGTTGGTCATTTTGTCATGCTATTTAATTTTTCAGAGACATCTTAGATGAAAGATCTTAAATCATCTCTCATGTTTGGTGTACGTAGTCCCTGTTTCGGATCAGCAGTATAATGTACTCCAGCACGCATGTTAGACTAATTTGTAAATGTATATATGCCTTGGTTCTAAAGCGCATGACTGGTCCGGTCGTCTGAGAAGTACGACCTAATGACCGCCACTTTAATATCAAAGACACTCATATGACCAGTGTCAGTGCAGTGGTCAGCAGCAGTAGTACCCGACTAGTCTTTGATGCTGTACAGATGTTCACAGAATGGGTTTGCAAGCTTCCTTTCAGTCTCACCAATGTACACCATGGTGCAAAAGCTTGCAGAAAATGACAGATGACGTTGCTAGACACACACGTGTAGCTCGTCAATGGTGAAGGTGGCTTTGGGGAATTTGACACACCGGGTCAGGATGACATATGCACGTGTAGCTGATTGTGCCAAAACAATTAGGAAGGTTTGGCTTGAGATGACTTCGTACCAATATTATATCCCTGAGGTACTTGTCACGTCTGTAAGCAACAAGGGGTGGGGTTACATAACACATCCCGTATCTTGGTATCGGACTGAAGAAAAGTAAGGTGACGAAATAGGACATGACGAACGCCAGCGATATTTGGGTGGAAGGTGAGAACATGTTTGACCCTGTCCGAGGAGGAAGACCTGTGAATGTTTTTAAGGGTGTCCTGACGAGAGAGGACTGGATACAAATATTCAAAAAACAAAAACCATGATAATCAGCAAAGACACAGAAGAACAGGAGGTAAACATAAACATACAGGGAGAGAAACTACAACAAGTAAAACAGTATCAATATCTTGGACACAGTCACAAATGATGGCAGATGTGAAACAGAAGTTAAAAGGAGAATAGGAATGGCTAAAAGTACCTTCAATGACATGAGGAAATTATTCATATCTAACAAATTACAAACAAGTTAAAAATGAGAATTATAAAATGCTACATCTATTCCATATTAATGTATGACTCAGAAACATGGACACTAAATAAACAATTAGAAGACAAAATTGATGTCTTTGAGATGTGGGTATATAGAAGAATAGGGAGAACATCATGGAAAGAGAAGAAAACAAATAAAGAGGTGCTAAAGGCACTTAATATGAAGAAAGAACAACTAAGAGAAATAAAGATCAGGCAAATAAAATACTTTGGACACATTAAAAGACATGACACCTTATTGAAGACCTTACTTGAGGGTAAAGTCAAAGGGAAGCGAGCAAGAGGTAGGCAGAAATACAAGTGGGAGAGTAACATCACACGATGGACAGGTGTCTAGCAGAGTGCACCACCAAGACAAGAGATGTTGGAGATACGTTGCAGCCAACTTTCGTTGCGGAGACGGCACTTGATGATGATGATGACGAGAGAGGCGGCACACTCAAACAGGGCAGACATGAGGAACCTGTTAGTGTATAGGTGACAGCGAAAGACATCCATCACCTCATGGGCTTTTTCGACAAAGTCTTCCCCACTACACAGACGTCACATGCAGAGAAGTTGAGAGAATGGCACTGAATCATGACAGGCAGAGGAATAAGAAGAAGAATTATATTTTGTCTGCTGATAGTTCCAGCTGTATTAATATTTTCTTTTTGTCCATCCAAATGTCTCTCCTTATTTAATCCAATCTCAAGCAGTCTTGATATTGGATGCTATTCCTACTCCAGAAGATTAGCTGCAGTACAACGTTCTGATGATGTTTGTACTTTGGATTGTTTTTCCCATAATCCTTCCTATATAATTGCACTCTGGCGAAACTAGGAAACTGTGTTAATATCTGGATACACAAATAATGCATGAAAATTGACGTTTCAGCTAAACAGTCTTTATCAAGAACATTTGTATAGTTTAATAAACGACGAGTTAGAGTGTCATTCCCCATCCCTGATGTAAGAGCTACTCGTGGTAACTTAAAGGCACTGTTGGATATCGGAGGTTCATCTTTACGTATCCCTTGGGTAGCAAAGATAACTAATGAAGAATGTCTTAAAAGGATGGATGTGAAAAGATGCATTATTGATAATATAATAAAAAGACAGTCAACATTTATTGGGCACATAATGAGAAGAGGAGGCATTGAGAATATAGTGACAACATGAAAAATAGAAGGGAAGACATAGAGAAAAGATATTGGAGAGTTTTGACTAAATGTCTTTGATTGACAACACTAATAGAGATGATGACATATATCGATGTACATATGATCGCCAACGCCATTCGGCACGGCACTTGATAGTCCCAGGATCACACAGAAATTACATGAGTGGCCTATCAGTGCAGACAATGATTCCATTACCAGATGTTGAAAAGAGTTGAAAAGTCGTAGAGGATTGGTGTCACTGTACTCGGTTTCCCATATGTACTCCGTCCCTCTCAACTAAGCGGCACGCCACCTGCTGAGAGTATCACTAATAGCACGTAACTCTGTATCTTCAAGCGATAACCACAAGGACCTCTGAAAAAATCCACCTTGTACACAAGATGACAAAAGCCGGATTTGAACCCATGACCACAAGGCGAACAGCTTAACCACTACGCTAGAGAGATACAAGATGTGTTCTCGTTGATGAGAGTTCTGATATCCATGTTCACTGCAACCATGCCAATTTCAACCCTGCCCCTTTTTTTAAAACTTAGGTTTCTAAGTGATACGAACAAACATACCTCGCTTCCAGGAATTGTTCAAGTGAGTATGCACTCTTCTCCACAATCAATAGGAGTAGGCAGCAGGTTTTCATACGTACTAGTATCTGACTGCAGCAGTACTAAAATTTATAGTTCCTTTATAAATTTGTAATCACACTTTCAAGCGAATATCTCAAAAACTGTCTGTTAGATCTGAGAGATATCTGGCATATAATTTTATATTTGAGAAAATTGTAGCAACCATTAAAGAAGGCATTGATTATGGGTCTCAACTACAAGAACTACACACAGTAGTATCGCATTGCTCGAACTGGAGAGTACTGGTTTCAGCGCTATGCACCATATTTGGCGTTGAAGGAATATATATTATGCTCCTTACTATTGGTGACTAATTTACCTAGTTTCCATTTATATTCACATTTTCTCTGTGTATCCTTGAGATTCTGGTGATTTATCTGAATGAAAAGGTGTTTACTGGACAGTTTAGGTATGTTGATTATTGCCTTCACAAACCGGACATGTCCATAAGTGCTCAGATCTCCGCTTCATGGTAATTATACTTGTACTGTTGGGACGTTGTATTCAGTTTTAACCAATGTTTTTTGTAGATTATATTAAACAACAGAACATGTGTGGTCACCGAGGCCTGGACTTCTAGCTCAGAGTCCAAAGAATAGGGTCATTGTCTTCTTTCCAGACATATCGTAGGGGGAGATTTAGAAAAGTTGGGGGATAGACTGACTGTCTGTCACCTGTGGAAAAAATTGTCTCTGCATGTTGTCAATTTCTTACATTTTGTCTATCAAATGATTCCCACAGATGGTGATGAGATGCAGGGAGGAAAACATTGCATCTTTGTCCTTTGTGACAGACTTTAATGGCGAGGAAAACATTGCATCTTTGTCCTTTGTGACAGACTTTAATGGCGAGGAAAACATTGCATCTTTGTCCTTTGTGACAGACTTTAATGGCGAGGAAAACATTGCATCTTTGTCCTTTGTGACAGACTTTAATGGCGAGGAAAACATTGCATCTTTGTCCTTTGTGACAGACTTTAATGGCGAGGAAAACATTGCATCTTTGTCCTTTGTGACAGACTTTAATGGCGAGGAAAACATTGCATCTTTGTCCTTTGTGACAGACTTTAATGGCGAGGAAAACATTGCATCTTTGTCCTTTGTGACAGACTTTAATGGCGAGGAAAACATTGCATCTTTGTCCTTTGTGACAGACTTTAATGGCGAGGAAAACATTGCATCTTTGTCCTTTGTGACAGACTTTAATGGCGAGGAAAACATTGCATCTTTGTCCTTTGTGACAGACTTTAATGGCGAGGAAAACATTGCATCTTTGTCCTTTGTGACAGACTTTAATGGCGAGGAAAACATTGCATCTTTGTCCTTTGTGACAGACTTTAATGGCGAGGAAAACATTGCATCTTTGTCCTTTGTGACAGACTTTAATGGCGAGGAAAACATTGCATCTTTGTCCTTTGTGACAGACTTTAATGGCGAGGAAAACATTGCATCTTTGTCCTTTGTGACAGACTTTAATGGCGAGGAAAACATTGCATCTTTGTCCTTTGTGACAGACTTTAATGGCGAGGAAAACATTGCATCTTTGTCCTTTGTGACAGACTTTAATGGCGAGGAAAACATTGCATCTTTGTCCTTTGTGACAGACTTTAATGGCGAGGAAAACATTGCATCTTTGTCCTTTGTGACAGACTTTAATGGCGAGGAAAACATTGCATCTTTGTCCTTTGTGACAGACTTTAATGGCGAGGAAAACATTGCATCTTTGTCCTTTGTGACAGACTTTAATGGCGAGGAAAACATTGCATCTTTGTCCTTTGTGACAGACTTTAATGGCGAGGAAAACATTGCATCTTTGTCCTTTGTGACAGACTTTAATGGCGAGGAAAACATTGCATCTTTGTCCTTTGTGACAGACTTTAATGGCGAGGAAAACATTGCATCTTTGTCCTTTGTGACAGACTTTAATGGCGAGGAAAACATTGCATCTTTGTCCTTTGTGACAGACTTTAATGGCGAGGAATGTAGATGTGCAGAAAGGTCAACAAATTTGACAGAAAAATAAGATGGCCCGTTAGTGCACGCTGTGATCCTGTGATACTGCTGCACCGGAATGCCTCTCTTTGGGCACCAAACTGTGAAACACTGCACTTTTTCCCCCTTTAGGGAGTTGCAGGGAGGGATTTTATAGCTGTGTGCTTTTGCTGTCATGTACAGGGTGAGTTTTTAATTGGGGACTAAACATGCATCCATAAACCTCCCCCCAAACACAAATCTAGGTGTCGCCTTGGTTACTTAATAAAAGACTTCTGCTTTTGTCAGAAAGGCTGTAGGGTGTCAAAGGCTATGCTATCACAAATAAAGATATATCACCAAGCAACAGATATTACTAAATATATACAGATACAAGCAACACAAAAGAAGGATTTCAACTCTTTATTGCTAGTTACAAAAACAAACTAATTTAACACCAGGCAATGATCAACTACTGCAAATTCACAAAAATCTGAAATAGTACTAACTATACAGCAGGCCAATGGTCAGAAATATTTCTCTTCCCTCTCTTATATACAATGTCGGCTGGGATAGGTAATTATACACCTTAACAATTACATCTCCAGACTTCATAACCTTTTAGGTGTCAGTAAGTAACCAATAAGCAAAATGGTTCGGTCACCTTATGAGAATGAAGCCAAACCAAATACCAATACGAGCATATAATACAAGAATATCCGGGCGTAAAGCCAAAGGTAGACCAAGAAAACATCAAGATAGCCTCGAACAAACATGGAATAAATGCAACCTCAGCGACACATCTGGCATTGGAATGACATTTAAGCTCCCACCACTACGCTTAACAGCAAGTGTGAATACGATCAACAATCACTCACCTGGGGAAAGACAATAGACACCAATGCTAGCCATGTTAAATTCTTTCCCTATCTGCTGATTCTTGTTTCTTCAGCTACATTTAAGTGAGCATCCCATTTTACTTGCTTTTTATTGACACCAGAAAATATACACCACATGGATAGGATGTCTGACACGTAGTGGTGCAAATAAAACAGCAACACAACACATACTGGAAATCTAGTAGGACCATTGTTCTGCTACAAGAGAGATTCAGCGGGAGTTTGAGAATGAATGCTGAAGAAGAACAGGTAAGATATATCGAGGATTTCAATGTAAGAAAATATTTCATAGCCTAACATTGTGGCACGGCAAAGAATCAACCACAATCTTGATAAAAGATACTTTAAACAGAGAGTTGTGAAGATTTGATTGCCTATGCCAGTCAGTATGACATCTGATGATGTCAGTAAGGATGATACCTATGATCCCTAACTGAGTTCCAGAAAGTTTAAATGAATCTACACAATAAACATACTTGGAAACTAACATAATTGTAGAATGCCCTTTATAGGATATAGTCTTTCTACTATTGTTCAATTGTTTCGGCGTTGCTAGAATATCAAATTACATTGCTTCTCCATTTTGTATGACTGGCTTTCAAACCACGAAGAAACACAGCAGATAGATGTGTCAGACCATAGGCGCAAATAAAACGGTGACACAACGTATTTCCATTTTCTGGACTACATCTTGCTGGAAATCTAGTAGGACCATTGTCCTGCTACAATAGAGAACCAGCGGAAGTTTGAGAATGAATGCTGAAGAAAAAGAAACCATGAGGAAGTTCTACCTAGTTCTATGTGTCATACAGTCCCACTAACCACTCCACCGTAAAAGCTGACGGAAACTAAACTTAATTTCGGTTTAATAACCTGGTCATGCCCATAAGTGCCAAAACAAGTACTGAAATTTTAATTTTGACATCGGACAAAATGTTATACAGTAAAATCAATAAAATTGATTATGATTTATCATGCATTACCAAGGCCGAGGATTCAAATATCAGTTTCCAACTGTATGTGTACACAAGTTTAAGTATGATAATGTTTGTGTTGACACCCAGTACAGGGAACACAAAAAATGGGGATTATGTGAAGACAAACATGAGAGCGATTTAGAAATGACCACTGTTAATTAACCATGCCACAACAGTTGAAGATAATCCTTGTGTTGACCTTAGAAGAGCTTTTTTTTATCTCAAAGGTGTCCAAGGTAACAAAAGATCTTTGTATTTCTTTGGGGCTGAAAAGTACAAAAATAAAAATCAATCTTTTTCCCCGTAACAATATACAAAAATAGAATATGCAGAAATATAAATTAATGATAATGTATTTGAGGCATATCTTGCAGTACCATCTTCCGAATGTGATCATAATATTTAAAGCTTAACAATCATCTGAACAGGATACAACACCAACACACTCCAGGGTGCCGGCTGTGCACTCATCCTTATAAACTATCGACAACCACTTTTTAAAATATCCACAGCCGGATGATATCACAGACATATGTCACTGGATCAAAGGGCATGATTCACGCTCTCTGGTGGAAATCACACGAAATATTCGTTGTGGATATTTGAGAGCGAACGCTGAAGAAGAAGAAAGGGCATGAACTCATGGGCCATTTCAGCTGGAATCAAGCAACGAACCAGCCATATCTCGTACAAGACATAGCTATTCACCTATTATTGAATATTTAGCAGCAGCAGAATGTGGATGATTGGACCATGAGCAAGTTGCATCTGGGGAACATGCCTGCTAACCACCTTACTAGGGTCAATATGATTTGTAGGTAGGATATCAACCAATATGTACACACACACACACACACACACACAGACATATATATATTTTTCATTTTTCCTACTAACTACAAACTTTATGTTGAGATGCTTCTGACGGAGAATTTGAGCATGGCCTTTTTATACAACCTTTAAACTGGGGACTGTCTTGTGTTTGAGAATACAAGAATCATGCAACTTCTTGCATAAATGATGTCTTATAATTGACTGTAAACACCCTAATTTTGTGTGCGAGATGTGTACTCACAAGTATACTGTTGATCTATATAACATATAACAAAAATTGAAACCAATGGTTGCATTTTAATGAAAAAATTAATTCAAAGGGTCTATAACATTTCAAATTCATACAAAAACTTTCAATTATATGCATTATATATTTTCTGAGGTACATAAATGTAAAGTTGGGAAAACACGCTAAGACAATGGATCCTACTGTGGGAGCAGAAGAGTGGCCAACTGGCATTTTACATTTTTTTTAGTACTTACTGGAAATGGGAAAGTCCTCGGGGTGTCTGCTGATGTAGTCTTCCATAACCAACACTCTTTCAGTTAATTTCTTGTCACGATAATTGCGTAGCTCTGATCCAGCATATGCACCGAAAATTGTAACAGCAATATGTCTCGGCACAGCTGAAATGTAAAGATATTAAAGGTTATAGAGTATACCTAATCTAAATATGGCGCATGTTTCGAATAAATGTCTCCATTTAACTACTCTCTGGACTTGGTTAGAATAAGATAAAACAGAGGCCTAACCTTAAAAATTACATTGAATCTTCGGTTGGCATAAATCTTCTTTCGTGATCATCCTTCAGTCAGGTTGGTACTCCGGATTCTATGATATAAGTTGCTGTCTATTTCAGAGTTTGTGCTTTACCATAAAGTTTCTCTTTGACGCTGATTGGGATGGGCCATATCTTTCTCTTCAGGTCTACATACTGGGGACAGTCTTATAAGATATGTTCTGCTGTCATATTTGCCATGTTGCAATGGCACAGGCCAATTCCTACTTTGAATTTGGTGCAAGGGTGATGTTTTATTTTGTTGTGGCCAGTTCTGAGACAAGATAACCTGGTTTCTTCTGGATAGTTGATAATATGCATCATCTGCATTATATTTGGGATGGTCTTCACTTCCTTGTAACTGACCAGATAGTCTTATTGAAGCAAGTTCCCTCCTTCTTCAGCAAGTCTATCTGCAATTTCGTTCCTTTTAATGTGGCAATGTGAAAGTATCCCCCATTGGATCACCACTCTCTGGAAATTATTATGTAGCTGGAGACTTGAGAGACCCACAACAAACAGCATCAATAAGAGTAGGAAATCAATTTGGCCCTTATCAACAAATAAAACAAGGAGTTAGACATGGTTGTGTACTTTCACCAGACCTGTTATTTTTATACAGTGAAAACACAATGCATGCAATAGTTGATAATCAGGAATATCAGTGGGAGGATATAACATTAAATAATTTGAGATATGTGGATGACACTGTTCTGATTGTAAAAAGTGAGGAAGACCTTGAAGATTTAATTAATGTAGCAGTCACAGAAAGTAAAGAGGTCTCTTCCTAAATATAAAGAAAATAGAAATACAAAGAAACAAAATACCAAGATCAAATTGAAAGATATAGTATTAAAACAGGTGCACCAATTCAAATATTTAGGTATAACGATTACAGCAGATGGAAGATGTTCAACATAAATAAGAAGCAGAATAGGGCAGGCAAAAACTACATTCAGAAAAATGAAAAATATATTGTGTAATATGACCCTGTCATTAGAGGTGAGAAAGAGAGTTCTGCAGTGCTATATAACTCCTATACTAACATATGGATGTGAGTCTTGGACAATAAACTAACTGGAAAGTGGAAAATTAGAAGCAACAGAGAAGTGGTACTATAGAAGAATGCTGGGAATACCATGGACTGCCAGAAAAACTAATCTGGAAGTGCTGAAAGAGTCAAATGCGAAACGGACCTTAATCAATAATATAAGAAAAAGACAATCTTCTTTTTTTGACCACTTCATGAGACAGGCAGGTTTGGAGAACATAGTCACAACAGGCAAAATTGAATGCAACAAAGACAGGGCGACAACGTGAGAAAATATTAGCCAGTTTGACAACCTGGCACGGCAGGGAAACAACAATAATCTTGATACATAATACAACAGAGAGCTGGGGAGATCCATGACCGCCTACACCAGCCGGCATGGCATCTGATAATGATATAATGGATGTGCAATATACATCTGGAACATTTGTTTCCAAAAGCCTGTAATCTCTCCATTTCCGATGTGGGCCTAATTGTCCAACTTCATATATGTTCACAAGAATATTATTATAGATTTATATAGGTTTATTATCTTCACTGCTGTACTTATTCTGTTCTTCTATATGGTATTAATATGGACATTGTAGGCAAAGCTATTTCGAGTCTTGTCTTTATTTCTTTGGTAGTGCTTTCATTGCTGCTCATATAAGATCCTAAGTAGGCCAATTAAAGATATCAACATCTTGTTTATGTCTTTTCATCCAGATGTTAACAGGAGTCCTGTTGTCATCTCTATTTGCCATTAATTTGCTGTTCTCGATGTTTATTTCCATACCATAGGTTGTTCAGAAGAATCTCCTATTAAATCTTAATTGCGCTATAAATAACACACTATGGTATTTACATTTTTAACAAGCTGATGTCATGTCATTCCGTTGATCGTTGGATTAATCCACTAACATCGTAAAGTCCAGACCGATTTGTGTAACAGAAGTCAGTTCATTACAATTCTTTTTCATTAAAATGAACAATACTTAGAGAAAGCAAAACAATCAATATCCATACTATTCAAGAACTGCACAAAATAGCTTTGAACAGACATAATTTGTCTGGAAGCTTATAATAAAGCATCCAGATGAATTGTTTGCCTGAGAAACTAAGAAGATCTCAGCAAAATGATATCCTTAAGGATACCATTCAGCCTCATTGTACCCTTAAGGATACCTCTGCAGCTAAGGGGTTAATTATTTTGGTTTTTCTTCATCCATTTTCCCTTCCCGAAAATAAAAAAAAAATCCTCCCTCGAAGCTCTGCATTTACCGACAAACCGTGTAGTCACAAATCCTGACCATTCTCAATTCCAGCAAATTTCCATGCGTACCACTACTCTGCACAGCACAAACTGTGATGTCTCAACCCTTGCAAAGGTTGGGGAATTCCGTGGAACTAGGTCAAATGCCACAGCGGTTACTTAAAACACGGAAGCGCCAAGAGTTGGAGTTGATCTGTAGTTTAACCATAAGTTCAGTTCTTTATCACCACCAACCATAAGATCCAATGAAATCTGCAAAAGGCCAAGTTGCATAGAGGGCAAACAGTGACAGCAATTGAAATTAATATAGAGCTCAGTCAAATTAAATTTATTAGGCAGCTGAATCCTAGTTTGATTCTCCACTGTGACCTTTGGTCTACTTTCGAGGTATATTCTGAACTTTCTTGTGTGATTTGGCAAGCATAAGATTAAGGAATTAGAATAGGGTTAGGATTAGAAATAATATTGGCGCACCTTGCTCCACGTATAGCACGCAGAAATACTGATCACTCAGTACAAATCATAGAAAAATTAAAAATATTATATAAATTTGAAAAGAAACAGACTATGATAATAAGTTCGTCTGTGTCTAGATTTGAACTCAGTGATTGTCGGGATGTGGCGTCACGGCAGCCATTAATTTCATTGGTGTTACATGGAACTCCGTGACAACAGTGTGCTATTTATAGCACAACAGTGACTTAACCTTCACCGCGCCTATATTAACACCGGCCAACAACAACAAAAATGGCGGCTCTCGCCGTTGGCGACACACCCCATCCGACGAGCTATCGTGAGATTTACATGTACCACAGCCCGTGCGCATAGCTGGGGACATGCGCAATCGAAGCTGGTATATCCTACACTTCCGACATGATCGTTGTTGAGATTGGCTAGCTAGTCTTACACGTTTAAGAGCAATTAATCTGACCACATCTGCACACCGGTATGATGCCATGATGGTGGATCGGTTTATAGACCTTTCTTTCATCGTATTTTGAATAAAATAACATTGAATCGTAGCTTGAATCATGAATTATTAGGTTATTTAGTTTCACAGCAGTGAATATACAGAATGCCGTGTTGGTTTGGGGACTTGTACATTTGATATCGAATATGTTGAAGTGGCACCAAAAATGACCCCGGCTATATTTTGATAATTTCGCAGTGAAAGAACATAAATACAACAGATTTGCGTGATTTAGTTTACAGTGTTGCCAAGGAATTCGATAAATAAGGTAAGTTATTTTTTACTAATTTTTTTCCTCTTTATTTGTTATAAAATATGTTTTTTTAGGAAAAACGTCTTTACCACTTTCTCATACGTCTGGTATCACAGACACACGTACAATTACACCAACATATGCATAATTCAATTCTTTATTTATATGTGCAAATATTTAAATATCTCTAACAACCAAAAAATTATCACATTTTCAAAACAGTCAGCATCAATAACGCAAATTTTAAAAAAAGAATCCGGTGGCAGGGAGACGTTTCTATTTTTTAAAATCTGGCTTGCTAAAGGCAAAGGTTAAACTAGGATTCAACCTTATTAGGCCTAGGCAGGCCTATTTTTATAGTATCTATACTATACTATACAGCAGGGCATATAGACTACTAGCCATATGCCTACATAATATTATTACATTTAATATTATTTAGGCCTATAACTTCTAATAGTAAAACTAAACTAAAACGTGGTAGCCTAGGTTACTAGAGCTCAAAATAGTTAGGCCTAATGAGTTTAAATTTATAAAATTACTTACAAGAGCTCAATGGCCTTTTCAACAGGTAATTATGAAGAAAAGAACCGCCCAGCATAATACCACCCATTATTCCATGAGCCATTGAAATTCTCAGCTCTTTAATATAAGGTAAACGACGAGAAATTTCTGGTCCGACCATGGTGAGATGCTAAACTATTTTTATTTGGTTTAAAAACTGCAGATTTCTTTCTCACTATTATGTCTTGCAAAGGTCAAGAATACATGTAAAACAGACGAAACAAAAAATATAATAGGACAAAACAATTAATACCAAATTACACAATTAATTATCAAATGTCAACTAAATCAATCAAATTAAACATATTTCCCGGAACACATATGTGTGGATATTAACATATATTTAATGCAAAATTTAATGTATATTCTTCTAAATAATGTTTAGTCAAACTATTTTTTCCACTGCAGTAATTTTAGTTATAAATTGAGTATTACTTTTTATAAATTTGAAATTAAGGGAAAGAACTCTTAGGTATATTTGGGTGTTTACTTCCGTCTTCCATAGCAAACATAATTCATATACTTTCTCCAATCAATGCTGTTACTATTACCATCATATTGGTTTCCATAATGACAACTGATGATCTTCCGAATGAGTTCGATATAATTGTTGTAGGAACAGGTAGGCTATGTTTAAACGTAATAAATCAATGTAATATGAGAACTATATAATATAGTCTTTGTCTTATCCAGTGCTTTTTTCTAGGAAAAAAATGTAAAAATAGGTGTGTCACCACATCACACTGTGTAGTGTCGTCCAGTATTAATCTATTATCCAGTCAGTATACTGAGTTACTCAATACTGTAGTATAAATACCATAAAAGCTGTTTCAGTGGTTGCTACAAATTCCCTAATATTTAGTGGGAACATCAACTCACCACACGACCCCCTCCCCTAATTATAACACACGACACAGGAACACAATTCATTACTTCAAAATATGGTAGAACTGTTTTAACTGCGCAAGTAAAGTATGTCTTCACTGTGACCTTTGTTCTAGTTTCGAGGTATTTCCTAACCTTTACATTGTGATTGCCATGCACAGCACTATTGTTGTATGATTGAGTTTGGAATATAATTAGTTTTTAAAATTAAGTAATATTTATTGAAAAAGATTGCATTAGAATTAGGGGTAGGATTAAGGATTATATTCAGTTTCTAGTATTTAGAATTAAGGAAAATTATTATTATATACAATAGCGGGAGATATACCAGGACATGCGCAGTGGTATACATTAGCAGACGGAAAGAACAGTTATGGCGCGTGTTAGATATAACCTTACTTTCGTTATAAATTCATATATGGAGAAGAAAGAGTGTGAGGTCAAAATGATATATTATTTATTGAAAATGATTGCATTAGTGTTTAGGGTTAAGGATTAGAATCATTGTTTAGTATTTCGAATTATGGTAAAATAGTAGTATATTCATGGAGTTCGTTTCTGGAATTAAAAAAATTGTATCCAGCAGAGAATGCTAAATAAGGCGATTGTGTGGTTTTATCCACATTGTTACAGTTTCTCAACCCTACAGTTTATTGATGTTCCAGGGAATTCTTTGACATCATCTAGTTAAAAATGTAAACAGTGGACTATTTATAGCACAGTGAAGACTCAATCTTTACTTTTACCCTGTTTCAGTTCTTCACTGCACTATAAAAAATAGCAAACTGTTCACATTTCTAACTAACTGATGTCAGTCCGTGGAACATCAATCAAATCGATTGATACAGTGACATCACATCTCTTAACGCAGATGAGAAATTTTAGAAAACTTAGCAGGCTACATAACACAACTGCTGCATATCCTAATGTAACCCTAATGTTAACATTTTTCAACATGTTTACTCTTTCCATAGACACCAGGTGTCGACAAATATCACCATTGAGGTAGCCATTTGTAGTCATGAACAACAGTCTTCCATGTTTATTTCCCATCATGCTCTTATAATGACCATGTGCTAGAGTGATTATCCCTGAATTTTTCATGGCGATATAAATACCCAGTCATAATTTATGTGCCCTCTTCATGTTTGTAAAACATACTGCATGGACCTAACTTCAGTGACGCCATTGTTCAGGAATTTTTAATGAATTCAGATAAAGATGATTTTTAAGGCTTCATTTTTGCAGGTATTGTAGATCAACATATGGAGGTTGAGGGAGTAATTGATAATATTTAATAGTTATGTAAATACCATCATTTATAATGAGGAATGTGCGGAGTCAGGTTTTCTACAGATAGGTCTATGGATGACCTTGAAACTGTAAGTCCTTTGTGTGCATTTTTCCACACTGTCCATGTTGGTTGTCCACAACCTAACACTGACACACACAAGCAAACAGCACCTCCAAACTATATCCAGTATCCATTTATCTCTATTGTCTCTGAATTTGAAATCAATAACTCAATAAATAAAAAAGTTAGCCAAAAAAGCAAACTCGTGAGGGAAAAAAAAAAGTCATAATAATTGCCCGGGTGCTAGAGGAAGTATGCATTATTTAACTTTGGGTTGCTGCAGGTTAATTATGTCATAAAATTTTGAAATATTAAATCCCCCCTTCCCATCTGTACGCCATGTACCATTAGCAATTTAATACAACAGTGAAACACATTTTCTTATGTTCTGTCTTCTTTACAAAAACAATCTACAAACTTGTTTGTTCCACTGTAACAGTTTGAAGACAAATCTAAAAGTTGACCTGATACATTCATTGACTAGGTTTTGAATTAACCATATTGGCTGATGCTATTGTTGGGATCAACCTTTGTTGTTGAGAGCACTGAATGAATGTGATATCTCGGAATGCTCTGGTACCTGGTGGTCATAGATTTTATGAGGTTGGCAGTGCCTTTGAGCAAATGTTGCACTGTATTATCCTTGATGTTGTATTTTATTTGAGTTCAGCTAGAGTGGGGCAAATTGAGTACCCCCTCTACCATGTAATTTAAAACAACAGTGAAACTTGTAGGTTCATTGCCCATATATGTTTGTATGTTCATTGCCCATATATAAGTTTGTAGGTTCATTGCCCATATATAAGTTTGTATGTTCATTGCCCATATATAAGTTTGTAGGTTCATTGGCCATATATATGAGAGACCTGGTGAGAGTGTGAGAATGAATGAAAATCTTCTTCAGCATTCATTTTCAAACTCCTGCTAGTCTCTCTTGTAGCAGGACAATTGTCCTACTAAATTTCCAGCAGGATGTAGTCCAGAGAAAGGAAATGCATCATGTCACCATTTTATTTGCGCAAATGGTCTGACACATCCATCTTCGGAAGGGAATGAAAATAAATATCGGACATGTACTTAAAATGAGTGAAAAAAGACAGCTACTAAAAGCATTAAAATGGGTACCAGATGGCAAGAGAAAAAGAAGAAGACCAGGGGAAACTCTTCACAGAACAACCATCAAAGAGGGTATGACTATGGATCTCAACAAAATGCAAGAACTACACAAAGTTTTATATCACCGGAACTGGAGAGCTCTGGTTCCTGCCTTATGCATAATATTTGTCACTGAAGGAACATAGATAGATATAATAAATATTTTTTAATGCTATAATTTATTTTATTGTTATAGGTTTGACGGAGACAATTCTGGCGGCTGCATTCTCCAGAATAGGTTTGAGAGTTCTGCACCTTGACAGGTGAGACAATATAATGCGAAAGTCATTGCATTCTTCATCTTCTATTGTCTTTCCCCAGGTGGTTTGTTATTCCCTCTTGCCGTTAAGCATAGAGGTGATTGGAGCTCGAGCTTGTGTTACAAGGTCAAATGTGTCGCCTCGGATGTGCTATGACTGTGTTTGTTCAAGATGTCCCTGATGTTTTCTATTCATCTTTTTCGTGGTCTTCCTCTGGCTTTTTACCCTGATCTCATTTGGTTATACGCCTTTACGGGCAACTATTCATGATGCATTCTCATAATGTGGCCAAAACACTTGATTTGCTGCCTTTCTATGTATTCTGTGCAAGGTGTTATACCTGTTCTTTCCCTGAAGTCTTCATTTCGTAATCTATCAAGCCTGGTGACCCCTGTAGCTTTCCTCAAGCATTTCATCTCCCATGTCACTATCTTTCACTAATGTGAAGATGAGAGAGACCAGGTTTGGCACTGGTAACACAGTGTTGGAAGGAATATCCGCCGAAGACGGATGTGTTGGGCCATTGGCGCAAATAAAACGGTAACACAACGCATTTCCATTCTCTGGACTACATTCAACTGGAAATCTTGTAGGGTCATTTTTCTGTTACAAGAGACATCCAGTGGAAGTTTGAGAATGAACGAAGAAGAAGAAGAAGGGAGGAATATTCTGTAAATCAAGTGTCTTTTAACTTCCATCTCAATCTTGGGATGAAGAAGTATAGGTGACAGTTGGTATGTTACTGCTTCTGAATTTTTACATTTCGTCTCTAACTCTCTATCAAGGCTTCCATTTTATGTGAAAATACTACCGGGACTACTTTGTCTTCTTCCACTGCATTGAAATAGTATGGTAGTTTGAAACAAATGCTATAGAATTGTGTTTGAGTATCTGTTACCGAGAACATAAGACCAATGTGTTTGTGCATGATAGAATGAATGTATTAACTGGTTAGCAAGAACCATTGTCAGTTGTGAAACTTAATAAACTCTGGTGGTACTGGCATGTGATGACACATTCCTGAATGACAAATGACGTATTTCATGGTGTAGTAGAGGGTGGAAAAAGATAAGGTGGCCAGAAGAAAACATGGCTGGATAATATCAAGAAATCGATAGGGTGTGAAGTTTCCAAACTCATCAGGATAATAGAGGATAGGGAAGCATGGTGATCTTCCTGCACCAAATGTCTCAAATTAACACCCTCACAACCATAGCTGTTTATGTGTTTTAATTATTATTTTTATTAATTACTATGAATCTGGTCTTATATTATTCATGTGAAATTGGATGTGCTAGGCCTATATGGCACAAATTGAACACTAACACAACATACCTCGTGTTCGTCGGCGGATATTACATGAAATTTGTGAAGATTAAACGAGAGCAAACACAAACTACAACATTTTATTCATGTAACTCTAGAACTTTTAAATCAACTGCCTACTAACAACATAGTGGTGATGTAGTAGATTTCCCATGTAAAATTGCTGGGAAGGAGGTGGCAGACAGACTGTCATGATAGAATGCAGGTACAAGAAAGGAATAATTCCATCACAGAAAAAAACTCCTATCACAGATAATACAAACATACATGGTGTCAGAGAACTAGCAGCAAATTTCCACAAAACCCCATCCTTAGGTTTAATAGATCACAGTAAACTACCATCTTTAGGCCCCCGCACATGACATTGTTGACTAATCTCCACAATATCTCCTACCCCGCCATCTCCCTCTTGTCTTTATAGTCTCTGAGCATAGAAAATTATCGCAGAAGAGGAAGACTTTCTGTGTAGACATGTTAAACTGTGAACAAGAAGAGGACTTGATGTGTGTAGACATGTTAAACTGTGAACAAGGAGAGGACTTGATGTGTGTAGACATGTTAAACTGTGAACAAGGAGAGGACTTGATGTGTGTAGACATGTTAAACTGTGAACAAGGAGAGGACTTGATGTGTGTAGACATGTTAAACTGTGAACAAGGAGAGGACTTGATGTGTGTAGACATGTTAAACTGTGAACAAGAAGAGGACTTGATGTGTGTAGATATGTTAAACTGTGAACAAGAAGAAGGCCTGATGTGTAGACATGTTAAACTGTGAATGAGAAAAGAAGAAGACTTGCTGTGTAGACATGTTAAACTGGGAACAAGAAGAGGAAGAATATTATTAATATAGAAAACGGTTTATTTTAGGTGATTGTAGGTTCCACACAGTTCCTCTGTGGGCCAGATTATTTTTTATACTGTGCTGTATAATGATGTTGTGAATGCTTACCATTATGTTCCATAGATGTTCTGTTCCCATCTCAAAAGGTTGAGAGGTATGGGCGTATACGGTGCAGAGATTTTAGTTAGACTGTAAATCAGATGTTTAAGATGACTTGGCCACATGAAAAGAATGCCAAACTATAACATTCCCAAAGAAATTTTCTTTGGTGAGCTCTCATCTCCTGGCCAGCATAGTTACAGGCCAAATCTGAGAAATAAGGACATCTGCAAAACAGCCAAGAACGTCTTCATGATCAACCCAAAATCTTGAGAAGAACTGGCTGATGATTGATACAGCATGAGATGGGTACTATGCTGCGCCAATCATCTGAGGTGTCTTTAGGTAGAAGACAGATGGTATGCTGTGCCAATCATCTGAGGTGTCCTTAGGTAGAAGACAGATTGTATGCTGTGCCAATCATCTGAGGTGTCCTTAGGTAGAAGACAGATGGTACGCTGCTCCAATCATATGAGGTGTCCTTAGGTATAAGACAGATGGTACACTGCGCCAATCATCAGAGGTGTCCTTAGGTAGAAGACAGATTGTATGCTGTGCCAATCATCTGAGGTGTCCTTAGGTAGAAGACAGATGGTACGCTGCTCCAATCATCTGAGGTGTCCTTCGGTAGAAGACAGATGGTAAGCAACACAGATAAAAGGCAGATACATCATCAAACACAGATTTGTTGTGTATATTGTCTCACCCATGCGGATAAAAAATCAGCTACGAGAAAGGCTGCAAATTGAGTGCTTCATAGTCCATTTGTAATTTTTACACTGGCCTTCTGACCATCTTGACCACCAACCTTTTTCTGACCATCCTGACCACCAGCCTTCTCATGACCATCAGTAATGACAGAAAAGGCCATCATTATCAAATCATGATGTAACACCTTTCATTCCTTGATTCCACCCTGTTAACTCATCGAAGTTTAAGAACAAATGTGGAATATTAAATAAGATAACTTAGTTTTTATAACTTTGAATACATGTCTAACTTTTATTTCAAAGAAGTGTCTAACTTTATTTTGAAGAAGTGTCTTTCATTTTAGGAAGTGTCTAACTTTAATTTTGAAGAAGTGTCTAACTAGTATTTCAATGAAATGTATAACTGATTTTGAAGAAGTGTCTAACTTTCATTTCAGAAATGACTATTATGGCGGAGCTTATGCAAACTTCAACTTGCAAAGCATTGAAACATGGAAACAAAGGAATGAAGTAAGTAGGGAAATGGGGAAACATAGTTATGAAGTAAGTAGGGAAACAGAGAAACAAAGGAATGAAGTAAGTAAGGAAACAGACGTATTGTGGGTTTTATTATTATTGTGATTATTTCATACTTTGAAGGCTCAAATTCTTAAGGTGTGCATGTGCTTATGAAAAGAACTTCAAATTTAGAGGTGGTGCAACAGTCATAATTAAAAAGGTTCAGTCAACTCAGTAGAATGTTGGAGGATTAGAATAATAAGAATCAGGGGATCAAGACCTCAAGTAAGGATCAGGGTCAGATGGGATGATAACAGACAGTTCTTGAGGTTACTAAGGATTGGAGTGGAATCATGTCTGAAAGACGCCTTGATCACGTGGACCTCTTTCTTCAAACAGTTGGATATGTTTCATGAGATCAGTCCTTGTCTCTCTTTAACACATTTGTTATTGTTTTTTTTGTTTTTTCTTAACAAAGGTCTTAGTTTATTGAAACATCAAATTCTTGGCAAATGCCTTAGTTTATTGAAACATCAAATTCTTGACACAGGCCTTAGTTTGCTGAAACATCAAATTCCTGAAAAAAGCCTTAGTTTATTGAAACATGAAGTTCTTGACAAAGGTCTTAGTTTGTTGAAACATAAATTCTTGAAAGACGCCTTAGTTTGTTAAAAAATCAAATTCTTGACAATGGCCTTAGTTTGCTGAAACATAAATTCTTGAAAGACGCCTATTGAAACATCAAATTCTTGACTTCGTCTTTCGTTCACTCGAAACATGTCTATATCTGTAATTCTGTCTCCTGAATAAAACTCAGTCTTTTGTGGTTCATAAATTCTTAACAAAACCTTAGTTTATTTAAACATCAAATTTGTCATCCTTATTTATATTACTTACATTAATATTAATATCTTTATATTGTCTATATTTATTCAATGTTTGTTCAGTTACTAGTTTGTGTTATATGTATATCCCTGTTACTATCACCTTCTATGGTTACTAGTTTGTGTTATATGTATATCCCTGTTAATATCACCTTCTATGGTTACTAGTTTGTGTTATATGTATATCCCTGTTAATATCATCTTCTATTGCCACATTGAGGCCAACTCCTTGAAGTGGAGATTTGGCTTAACCCAGCCAACAGAGGTAGGGCCATCCTCAATATCGTGCAGGACCACAGTCCTGCCCAAGCAAGCACAGGTGCTGAAGTCAAAGATACCAGGCACGAGATGCACCAGTAACCATGGTATCATCAACTTGCCTATTTAACATGTCAATGTAAACAAGAAGATCACATTCTATTTGTGTTACTGTGGCCCACACCCATTTCTTGGATATTTTCTAGCATTCTGGTTAAAGAACACTGTAAGAGAACACAAATGAAGAAGAAGATAAACATTTTCAACACGCGACGAATCATGTTTTTAAAGGTTGTACGTGTAACTAGTATATTTTTTGCATGCATGATTTCAATATTTAAAACAAGATGTGTTTATGACTGTCTTCAGAATCTTGTGAATAAAGTAGAAACTTTACCAGAGCCCGGTGATACTGCTGACATTCAGAAATTGTTGAAAGATGAGGAAAAGACTGTTTCTCTGCCACAAGAACCTCCTCATGCCTTTAATATCAAAACTCAGTTTTATATCAGGTAAAACGTTGCATATATATGAAGTAAAAACAAGATTTAAGTCGTGAAAATATTATATCTGTATCGGGTAAATAATATATTTGTATAATGTAATATCAATATTGCATATTTATCAGATAAATATTGCATTAATATCATAAAAATACACTACTAAAGATGGATGTGTCAGGCCATTTGTTACATAGCATTACTTTTATTGTCCAGTTCTGTATCTGAATTTTGTCACTATTCTGGAATATCACTATTAGGGGGCCGTCAGTCCAGGAAGTAAAGACTGCGATGGAGAGGAGATGGCTACCACCCTCATATAGCAGAGCCTCTGAAATGTGAGAAAATTAACATCTCACACCCCTATGGCAGTTAAATGCTGTAGGTTACCTTTACTATTGCTTGCTAAATATTGCATACCAGATCTTAGGACAGATGTCTTCTATTTTCAAAAATAAACGTGTGAACACGAAAACGAAAACTGCACTATATAAAATGATCATTGTGCCATTACTATGCTACAATGTCAAATGTGAACACTAACAACGAAAACCAAAAGAAAACCTGTTACAATAGAAATGACTTGTCTACATAGAATTCTTGGAGGAACAATAAGAGACAGAATCATAAATGAAAACATTAGAAGACTAACAAACACAATGCCAATCCTGGATTACATCAGAAGATAACAGATTAAATGGTTTTCAAGTTTCCAGATTACCATCAGACACTTTCCCTCAATTACTACACATTACTACAAACATTACTACACAGACCTGATGGATACAAAGCAAAAGATGGATTACAGAAATAAAAGAATCAAAGGAAATTAAACATTTATGAAGCACACAAAAAGGCAGTCTCCAGAGAACTCTTCTATCTCTGATGCTGCAAGGCATAAAGGGGTATAAAATAGAAAAAAATAAAAGCTTGCTGAAAAGTTAAAATCAAAGCCATTTTGGACTTGGGTATCGCCAGCTACATCATAAATTTTGAAGTTTCATTTTAAAATGCAATAAATTCATGAGATATCCAATTATCGGCACTAGATCAATCCGATCATGGATGTAGCCATATTGAAGTGGTATTTTTGATAGACATTAAGTGCAGCACAAAATAATACCAGCCTTGGGTTAGCAAAATTTCCTATGAAAAATTCTGTATTCACAAACTAACCATCGGAAAGATGAAGGTGAGATAAGACAGGAAGACAGAAATTTATGGATGGATTATCACTGTGGCACAAAAAAATATGTCACCAACTGAACTTATTAACAACAAAAGAGATAAAGAGTTGTGGGGAAACATGATCACCTATGCCACTATGCATGGCATTTGATTGACTGAACAGTGAAAGGTACTTTGTACTTTGATGACTTGTACACATCAGTGTAAGTGTTAACACTAAATAACTAAATGCAATTAGGTACAGTAAAAGTAGACTCCACCACAAAGTCAAGCTATTCCCCTTGTCTATGTTTGTAAATGTCATGTTCATCATTTAATTAGTTAAATATTAATTTATTTTAGGGTTGGGTTAGGGTTAGGATGGTTGTGTTTTACATATCTAACCCTAAATAAATAAATATTTCAACTATTAAATGATGAACAAGAAATTTATAAACATAGACAAGGGAAATAATTAAACATGTGATGGCATCTACTTGTTCTGTACCTGTAAATATTTCAAATTGTTGTATTGTTGTTTATTTCCAGAGAGAGAACTGCAGAAGAGGAGAAATTAGCAGAAGCCAGAAAGTCAAATTTCAGATTTTATGGATCTTCTGTGAAGCCAGATCAGACGGTCAATAAATTATGTTCAGAAGATGCATGTGATAATACTCAGAGGGAGAATTCAGACAAAACTGAAAATAAACAGCAGGTTACAGATGAAGATAATATTTTTGAGAAAATTGAAAAAGCTGAGAGTGATAGAAGTCAACCAGAATTGAGAGACTCTGGTGCTGGTTCAGAAGGGACACAAGATTTGTCAGAAGTGAAACCAACAGAGAAATGTAGCATTGATGAAGAATTGGTAGAAAATCTAGCAGCAGCTGGTGACTCATCATCTGTTCTGACATCAAAGAAAGACACAGAGGCTGAACGTGCTGGGGAGTCTGAATGTGCTGGGCAGTCTGAAAGTCAGCATTTCAAAGATTGGACTGTAGGCGATATCAAGGATGAATGGAGAAAATTTTGCTTGGATATTTCACCAAAGGTATGTAGATTTGCTTGATAAACATTATTAGTTTTATCATTTTTAGATGCTGCACATTTTTGTGTGTGCAAAGAGGGACCTGAAAGGGAAACAAAGAATAGCATCACTGTGACCTACCATGCATGGTAGCCATTAATGTTTTTTGTTGCTGTGCAGACGTGTTATCTAGTGAATACTTTATCTAGTGAATATTTTATCTAGTGAATACTTATCTAATGAATACTTTATCTAGTGAATACTTTATTCTAGTGAATACTTTATCTAGTGAATATTTTATCTAGTGAATATTTTATCTAGTGAATACTTATCTAGTGAATATTTTATCTAGTGAATACTTTATCTAGTGAATACTTTATCTAGTGAATACTTTATCTAGTGAATACTTTATCTAGTGAATACTTTATTCTAGTGAATACTTTATCTAGTGAATACATTATTCTAGTGAATACTTTATCTTGTGAAGACATGTTATCTACTCATATTGTGTGATACCATGGTTGCTGGTGCACCTCTCGGCCTGGTATCTCTGACTTCAGCACCTGAGCTTACTTGGGCAGGAATTTGGTCTTGATGGAAGTAGGATGGCCTGACCAATCTTAGTTACCAGCCTCTGTTAACTGAACTAAGCATCATCTCCACTTCAAGGAGTTGGTCTCGATGAGGTTGTTAGAGGTAACTAAGGATGTTTGGGGGTGGAGTTGACTGTCTCACTTCATGGGATATAGTTGTATAAAAGTTGGGTTATCACAGTAAAGCTGTGTAACAAACTATAGCACATTCTGTCCTCTGGACTATGTCCTGCTAACCAACAGGAGTTTCAGAACAAATGCAGAAGAATATATGAAGCTCTTACTTCTTGAGGTTAGAAAACATACTGACTAAGACCGTGTTTCACTTCCTCATTCAGCTCTATGGCTGTGAGATACAGAGCAGGTTTGTGACAACCAAGATACCAGGTTCAAATTCCGTGGCAAGCAACAGTCCATTTGTATTATCAAGAAAGCAATGGAAAACTACTGATCATATTTATATTGCCTAGAAAATCACCACAGCCAAAAAAATGTTGGTTTGATTGCTACATTCTGAATTTCATTCATTCATTCATTCATTTTCCTTTTGCGCTGAAGTTAGCGCATAGGGCAGAGGTCAGATCTCTCCAATTCTGTCTGTTCAAAGCTATTCTGTGCAGTTCTTGAATAGTATGAATATTGGTTGTTTTACTTTCTCTAAGTATTGTTCTTCTTAGTGTTTCTTTTGGTCTATCCCTTACATTCTGAATAGAATATGCTATTTAAAAAATGCACTTTCTCGTCGGATATTTTGGAAGCAGACTCTCTTTTAACTACTGTGCCAAAGATTTGTCTTCACTGTTACTCACATGTTGTTCATTTGTGAAGGATGAGGCACATATTAGTAGCACTGTGGCATGCAATTTATATTGGAAGAGGTGACTAAGAAGGGTTCATTGTGGGTTTGACAAACCCATCCCATAGAAGTTTCTAGTGACCCAACATTGTAACATAATGACTCAGCATTGTAACATAATGACTCAGCATTGTAACATAATGACTCAACATTGTAACATAATGACTCAACATTGTAACATAATGACTCAACATTGCAACATAATGACTCAACATTGTGGGATTCACAACCCCATCCCATAGAAGTTTCTAGTGACTCAATATTGTAACATAATGACTCAGCATTGTAACATAATTACTCAGCATTGTAACATAATGACTCAACATTGTAACATAATGACTCAACATTGTAACATAATGACTCAACATTGCAACATAATGACTCAACATTGTGGGATTCACAACCCCATCCCATAGAAGTTTCTAGTGACTCAATATTGTAACATAATGACTCAGCATTGTAACATAATGACTCAACATTGTAACATAATGACTCAACATTGCAACATAATGACTCAACATTGCAACATAATGACTCAACATTGTGGGATTCACAACCCCATCCCATAGAAGTTTCTAGTGACTCAATATTGTAACATAATGACTCAGCATTGTAACATAATGACTCAGCATTGTAACATAATGACTCAGCATTGTAACATAATGACTCAACATTGTAACATAATGACTCAACATTGTAACATAATGACTCAACATTGTAACATAATGACTCAACATTGTAACATAATGACTCAACATTGTAACATAATGACTCAACATTGCAACATAATGACTCAACATTGTGGGATTCAAAACCCCATCCCATAGAAGTTTCTAGTGACCCAACATTGTAACATAATGACTCAGCATTGTAACATAATGACTCAGCATTGTAACATAATGACTCAACATTGTAACATAATGACTCAACATTGTAACATAATGACTCAACATTGCAACATAATGACTCAACATTGTGGGATTCACAACCCCATCCCATAGAAGTTTCTAGTGACTCAATATTGTAACATAATGACTCAGCATTGTAACATAATGACTCAGCATTGTAACATAATGACTCAACATTGTAACATAATGACTCAACATTGCAACATAATGACTCAACATTGCAACATAATGACTCAACATTGTGGGATTCACAACCCCATCCCATAGAAGTTTCTAGTGACTCAATATTGTAACATAATGACTCAGCATTGTAACATAATGACTCAACATTGT
This sequence comes from Meghimatium bilineatum, assembly GCA_034231615.1. Taxonomy (NCBI): domain Eukaryota; kingdom Metazoa; phylum Mollusca; class Gastropoda; order Stylommatophora; family Philomycidae; genus Meghimatium; species Meghimatium bilineatum. The sequence continues at coordinate 49,830,299 of CM067312.1, read as the reverse complement.
AACATAATGACTCAACATTGTAACATAATGACTCAACATTGTAACATAATGACTCAACATTGCAACATAATGACTCAACATTGTGGGATTCACAACCCCATCCCATAGAAGTTTATAGTGACACAACATTGTAACATAATGACTCAACATTGTGGGATTCACAACCCCATCCCATAGAAGTTTCTAGTGACTCAATATTGTAACATAATGACTCAGCATTGTAACATAATGACTCAGCATTGTAACATAATGACTCAACATTGTAACATAATGACTCAACATTGCAACATAATGACTCAACATTGCAACATAATGACTCAACATTGTGGGATTCACAACCCCATCCCATAGAAGTTTCTAGTGACTCAATATTGTAACATAATGACTCAGCATTGTAACATAATGACTCAACATTGTAACATAATGACTCAACATTGTAACATAATGAATCAACATTGCAACATAATGACTCAACATTGTAACATAATGACTCAGCATTGTAACATAATGACTCAACATTATAACATAATGACTCAACATTGCAACATAATGACTCAACATTGCAACATAATGACTCAACATTGTGGGATTCACAACCCCATCCCATAGAAGTTTCTAGTGACTCAATATTGTAACATAATGACTCAGCATTGTAACATAATGACTCAACATTGTAACATAATGACTCAACATTGTAACATAATGACTCAACATTGCAACATAATGACTCAACATTGTAACATAATGACTCAGCATTGTAACATAATGACTCAACATTGTAACATAATGACTCAACATTGTAACATAATGACTCAACATTGCAACATAATG